>JAMKPZ010002187.1:0-49469 GCA_024699675.1 Amphibolis antarctica
TAAATTATTTCACCAAAGATGTATGTGTCACATAATTAATATTATTGTACAATCAGGTGTAAAAGAAATTAAAATTTATATTGAACTTATTAAGGATGTTGTAAGTTTTATAACTAGTTCAGGAAAGCGGCAACAACAATTTGATGAAACATGTGATACTTTTGAAATGCCGCATAAAAAATTCTCTTTAAATATTCAACATAGGTGGAATTCATTATATTTAGTGTTAGAAAGTATATTACCATATGAAATTCCAATAATGTCTTTGTATAATAGTCATCATTGTGATGATTATCAAAAATAATTAACTGAGAATGATTTTAAAATTGTAAAAAAAAAAATTTCAATTTTTAAAACCTTTTTATGATACAACAGTTAGATTATCAGGAATTTATTATTCTACATCTGTCTATGTGTTGCATCATTTATATGATATTTCACGAGTTTTTAATAAATATGAGCAATATCCATTTTTCGAACCAATAGTAAATAACATGAAACAAAATTTTTTAAAATATTGGAATGAAATCCCTACATTATATATTTTGAGTGTATGTTTAGATCTTAGTTGTAAAATAAGATATGCTAGTAAATTAATTAGGGGAATACAAATGAGTTTAGGTGTAGATTTAGGATTAAATGTTAGTAGAATAGAAGAACAATTAAATCAAATGTTTGATTTATATACACAAAGATATGGATTAAAAATAGAACATTCTACTCCACCAATGTCTACAATACTAGAATCAAATGTTGGACGATCTTTAGATTCTTGGGCATTTTTGCAAGATCTAAAATTTGACGAAGATATTCCAACATCATCATCATATAATTATAATCCTATACTATTTAGACAAGAATTAATTACTTTTAAGGCAACGAATCATCAATGATTATTATTTACTCAATATTCTAACTTAAATACGTTTGATGTTTTAGATTGGTGGAGGCAACAATCACTTATTTTTCCAATATTATCAATAATGGCAAAGGATTTATTAACAATTCCAGTGTCTTCAGTAGCTTGTGAACATATTTTCAACATGAATGACAACGTATTTGATGACCGAAGATACAAGCTTAAAGAAGATATAATAGAAGCATTAATGTGTGTAAAAGACTAGGAGCTTGCTGCACTTTGTGAACAAGATAAAGTTGAAGATTTTACAGAGCAACTTACAAACTTAAATATTTCATAATTAAAACATTTAATTTTTATTTTTCAATTTGTAATTTTTTTTAAAATGTAATTTAATTTTGTTGTAAAATTTGTTTCAATGTAATTGTAAATTTGTAATAATGTAAATATTAAATAGGTAATTCATTAATAAATAAAAACTTAATTTAATTATATGCATTGTTGTCTGATTGTCTCATTTATTAAGTTATTGAATACTTGAATGTTGAATTAAATTTAAATATTGATGGTTGAACACTTGAATGGTCATATGCACGGGCGGGTGGGCTAGAGAACTGTGCCTGGGCCGACAGCTAGCTCGCAATGTCAGGTCTCGCCTTCCTGCCCGAGGGGGAAGGCCGTGCGGGCTGGCAAGGATCGCAGGTTGAATGGTCACGTGAGTAGGAGGGGGGTGAACCGTGAACGGGTCATGCGGCTGGTGAGGGAGACAGGCTGCCGAGTCTTGGATCGGCTATCGAGTCATTGGGTCGGCGGTCGGGTCGCAGCGCTAGGTCTCGGGAAGAATTGTATTGGTCAAACTCTTGCCATTGATCGGCACGAATAGTGTTTTTTCGTACCACGGGTCGTGCCTGGGTTGGACCATTGGTGATGTAGACCGTGCCGTGCCGACACAGCACAATTGACAAGTCTACCCACGCAAGAGAAAAAATCATTTCAAATATGCAAATATTCCTGTTCATATTTTTTTTTAAATCATTTCCTCCCCCACCCGGTGTCATTTAGGCCCATATTGTTTCAAATATGCATGTTTTACAATATTTCAAATATTGCAATATTTATCGGTTTGAAACGGTAAATTTGACCGTGAATGTTTTGAGTTTTATCCTCTCTTTTTTTTTGGCCATTTGATACTAAACCAAGTGCATGCTCATGGTCCAGTTAATTTGATATGATTATAATGAATTTAAGTTATATTAATATTTATTTTATAATTTAATTAAAGTATAATATATAATTATTTAAATATAAAAATGTTAATGTAATTAGAGAACATGATAAAAAAATTATAAAATAGTAATGTTAATTTCAATTAATTCTGAAAGTTATATGAAATTAAAGTTAAAGTTAATTTTATTAATAAAGTTAAATATACGTAGTAATTAAGATGATAAAAATTTATACGGTAATAATAATATTAAAAGTATTTTTAAGAAAAAAAAATCAACCTCAAATAAAACCTATATGTTACATATTATCGTTGACATTCCTCGAAAATGATGATCTTGACCATTTCGAAGAGGAGGAGGCAATGGAATTTATTCTCAACGTTCGTGGGTATTTGTTATACTTGTTTGATATAACATATCCACCAGAACAGTAAGTACACAACGTTGGATCCAGTGATTCTCATTTGAGTGTCGAATATGTTACAGAGTTAGTAAACAATGTTAGGCAACATCGTCAAACAAACAAAACCGAAGAGGACGGCCATTTTGATAAAAAAGGAAAAGAGACATCTTTCGTGTCGCCAATTTTAACGGCGAAATCAAACACCCTCTCTGTACCACATGGTCTGCCCACCCAACACACATATATATACATCCACCTTCACTCCGCACCGAATATTGTGTAGGCCCAGCACCATAGTCCCAAATATCATTCATTAGGATGAATAGCTGGAGTTAGGGGAATGCTGTCAACGATAGTATTGATTAAGGTGGCGATTTTTGATTTAAATGAGAATTGTATCAAACAAAGTGTTTAAAACTCTAAAAACAAAAGGAGCTAACCTGGGTTGAGTTTCCTAATTATACGGTAAAAAGGTTAAAACAATAGATTTTGAAGAGTTAATACGTAGTTTCGTCTGTTTGTTTGCAATAATGAGCAAAACTTTGAGGTGTTATAATTAATATTAAAGGCTTTGAGGAACCAACCCATCCTTGATCCTTCTTTTCTAAAAACACAAAAGGTGGCGCTCAGTGGCAATGCAAGTGCACTTTTCTAAAAACACTAAAGTCTGTGATTGGTGGAGGGAGAGGTGAAGCCCTGGACGGCGGTGGTTGGCACTCGGCATCGACCAAGTGGAACTCCAGGATATTGCTATTTTAATCAATACGGTGGGCTCTTCTCCGCCTATATAAGGCCGCCCGGCCCTCCCTCCCTCCAATGTGTGCTCCGTCCATCGTCGCCGCCCAACCCAACACATCACACACCTTCTCCCGCCACCACTGCTATCTATCTATCTATCTATCTATCTATCTATCTATCTATCTATCTATATGTATAAATTGGCAGGTCGAAGAACAGTGCCCGGGCCATCGATCGATCTCCATCTTCCCCTCCCCCCTTCTTCCTGTTCCAGCGCCGTGCAGGTGACAGAAGAGAGTGAGCACCCATGGCGTTTTCCAGCATGCGAGCAGATCATGCTTGGAGCTATGCGTGCTCACTCCTCTTTCTGTCACCCACGCCAAATGCTTTGTCCTTGGGCAGACATAGATATACATGCACATATATATAGATACATAGATATAACTCTAAGTAGCTACACGTACAGATAGATATATAAACTACGTATACTATAATTAATTAAATAATGACACCCATATTCTTAAAGCAATAGTCGCATGCAGTACTTTAACATATATTAATATATACCTCATCATTTATGTATGCGTGCATGCGTAATTAAATCTCTCTCTCTCATTTCAGCTTTTAATTAATTAACAACAAGCATGCAGTTAACAGCATCCATCTGCCGCGTCACGTAGTTGTGGATTTTATCTCGTTAAAATTAATTGATTAGTGAAAAAATATTTATAAGTGATATAAGTATTTTAATTTTACTTATTATTTTCGATACATTTTTCTCAACATCTATCATGTAATTTTTCTAGTACGTCCAAATGAAAGCAGTTGGCACCTATATATATGCTGATCGATGAACTTGAACTTTCTCTTTCTGAAAACTGATGATCGATCAAATTAATGGCAGGTTTAAGATTGAGGAAGATGCGTGGATCGACTGCAGTCGAGGAAATTTACGAAGGATTTGTGCTTTACAAGTAAGCGCGCGCGAGCATGATCGATGTACGTAGGAAGTGAAGAGAAATCAATGGTGACGTCCATGTTTTAGCAGATCGATGTGTGGATTTAATTGGCTCTGATCGGCTTGTACATCTTCGATCGAGGAGGAATTAATTAATTAAGGGCGGGCTTCCTCTAAACCACATCTGCTTAATTAATTTCCTGCTTATGGTTCGTAATGATGGTATCTTTAATTGCCTTCAAAAGACAATATATAATATTGATAAGGAGAAGGCAAATTAACACACGCATTTGAGAATGAAGAGCTATAGTTCCTAGTAGGCTTTTTATATGTCATCATTATTACTTATATATAAATTTTCACATCTTAATTTACTTTACAATTCTAATATCATTTGTAAAATTACTCTCAATTCTAACTCTATCATCGACATGTAAAATTACTCTTAACATACACAGATGGTCCTCATATAACGTAATGGTAAGAGAAATCAATGACACTATACAACAAAATGGGCTTTTAATTATGGCCAGAAAATGTGGTTGCCACTAATAACTCTACGGTTGTCTCAAGTCATCGCTAAATCTCACCTTCCTACGAGAAAACATTGTACCTTTAAAAAGCTATTATTAAATCTAGGTATTAATTTGTAACAGTCCTTCGAATACTCAACTTTGACATAAAAGAAAAACTAGAATGCTCAAGCAGCGCATGCTTTCAAATGCTCTCTTCTACGCATGCCCAGCAAGTAATCACACCTTTAACTCTAGATCTAACTCATCCACAATTAAAAGGCGCAAGCCGCAACTCATGAATAAGTATAAATTTAGTTATCTAAGAATACAAATATATATATAAAGCATCTAGACATTAATTCATCATTCCAACGTACACTAAAAGCTTTATTTGACAATTAAAGCCCATATGTTAGGGAAAAAATAAAAATCTCTTTCTATATATTTTCCCCTCTATTAACTGCAGTGAAAAAATTTATTTCTATTACATTATTTGTTAAAATAAATACTTTAAAAAATAAAAATATTTGCTAAACTCAGTTCCAAACAAAGCCTAAAACGAAGAAACATCAATTCCTTCTTTAAATAGATTTCTTTGGTGCCTTTTGTTGAAATGAAATTAACCTCATATTCCCAAGTCAAAAGTGTTCCTTACCGTCGAATAGCTAGTTGTGCATTAACAAGCTAAAGTAACTTAAAGTGCATGCTCACTGTGGGATCTTAATGTTAATTAATTAAAATTTAACTTAAAATCAATTGATTATAAAAAAAAGCATTATAATATATCACTTTATCACGTGGATGGATAGTACAAGCTAGTGCTTGATCCGTTCGCTGGTTTGTTCACGTTGAGCTCTTTTTTTTCAAGAGTAGGTTTTAATTTCTATTAATTAAGATGAAATAATTATGAATTTATAAATGATCAAGAAAATATAAAGGATATGTTTGGTATGAGTTTTTTCGGTGGAAAAAAGTAAGTTTTGGAGTTGTGTTTATCAAATAAAAAAAAATGTATTGATTTTTAAGTCTCGACAAGATAATAAGGATTTGTATTTATTTTAACATATAAATGAAGTACATAGAATAGTGAAATTATATTTTTTTAATGTTAATATACGTAATTGAAGGTCATGATAAAAAATATAAAAAAACTATATTAGTAAACTACATTAGTGTCATTATGACCGTGATAGTGATTTTTAGCTTCCATTTGTGTCTATGAAATTCACGAGAATTGAATTAAAATGTATTTAATTTTCTTGGATCACTTGTTTGTGCCGATAAAATTGAATTAAGTTCATTTTCACTACTTTGTTCACTTTTAAGTTTAGGACAAAAATGAAATCTAGGCTTATAAAGTATAAATATTAATCATCTGAAATTCAGTCAATTCAAGCTTTCTCGTCTGTTTTCGTCTAATTATGAAATTTTTTAATTATATTTAATTTTAAAAGTTACACAAGTAAATTTACATTAAATTTATTCTCGTTCAATTTAATTTCACTTAAAAAATAAATTTTAATCCATTCATTTTTAATAAATGCTGTTACACAGATTCAACGTAGATAGAAGTTGTAAATGTTCTAACAAAAAATTAAATTAATAAAAACAAGAAAAAGAACAACTCACGTTGAGCTCGTTGGGTCTCCATCGAATTTAACACACCCCAACCACTGCTACCTCCCATCCCCCAGCTTTAAATCGTCGTATTATTCGGTTGCAGGCCATTCAATGTGTGGGTGCTTTGGCACGAACCCATACTACCGAACAATGCACGACGCATGTATACGTCCATGCATGTCCGGCCGGCCTTATTTAAGCAACCAGCCCCGCCGGCCTACACATTACAATTCGTTCAAGTATAGTAGAGGTTGATTGATGGAGATGGGGCGCGTCATGGCGGCCGGCAGCTTGTTGGGTGCGTCGACGTCGGTGCTGGCGATCCTTGTCGCCTGCTGCCACGCCTTCGTGCTTGCCCTCGCCCAGCAGGGTTCCTCCTCCAGCCAGCTCGTCCCCGCCATAATAACCTTCGGCGACTCCTCCGTCGACGTCGGCAACAACGACTACCTCAAGACCCTGTTCAGAGCGGATTACCCGCCTTACGGCCGGGACTTCCCTAGCAAGCAAGCCACCGGAAGGTTCTGCAACGGCAAACTCGCCACCGACATTACCGGTACGCGCTTTCTACGTCTAGCTAGCTGTATGTGTGTAAATGTAGTTACACTTTAAAGTCTCAATTAAGACTCTTAGTTCGTTTGCTAGCAGCTTTTAGCAGAAAAAGTACTTCTTTTGCCAAACGTTTGGAGTGATTTTTAGTTTTAATGGGAGTGAAAAAATTGCTTTGGTAATCTCCCATGTCGTCGTTACATTATAATTAATTTTTAATTTTGATAGAAGTGCTGCCAAATGGACCCTAAGACTCTTGTAACACTGGTAATTAATTTCCTTTTTGCTATTCAGTTGGGTTTAGTGTGGTAAATTTTTACGAAGTACTAAAGTTAATTTACTTATATCGCATGTAAGACACTTGTAATTAAGATAATTTTACTGGAGACTCATGAAAAGGAAGATATATATGTTAAATCATATAGTCTCACATTGAAAAAAATTATAGTGAATCTTTGTAGCTACTGTTGAAATAGTGGAATATGATGTAATAAACTTGATCTCAAGGACTATTCTTTCATCATTCAAGGTCTTTTAACAACGTATTTCTACAGATACATGCAGTGATAATTATGTATTGAATGTAAATACTTGGGAATAATGCTTGTACTTTATTGTAGCGGAGACCCTTGGTTTTTCCAAGTTCCCGCCGGCGTATCTAAGCCCCGACGCCGCCGGCAAGAACCTTCTCATCGGTGCGAACTTCGCGTCCGCCGGCTCGGGCTACGACGACCTTACGGCTGAATTGTCTGTAAGTGAATTTGCACGGTCGATCACCATATATATCAATCCACTGGCCATATATATATGTACTTCAATCATGAAAATGCATATATGCGTGTATGTTCTGGCACGATCCAGCACGCAATACCGCTGTCGCAGCAAGTGGAGTACTTCAAGAAATACCAGTCGGATCTGGCGAATGTGGCGGGGGCCAAGAAGGCGGCGTCCACATTGCAGGATGCGCTTTACCTCGTCAGCTCTGGGAGCAGCGACTTCCTGCAGAACTACTACGTCAACCCCTTCGTCTACAAAAAGTACACCCCTGCCCAGTACTCCTCCTATCTCGTCCAAATCTTCGCCAACCTCGTCAAGGTCAGTACTGCATCTCCGTCGACTCTCCACTGTTTTAGGGTTTAACCCAACAGCATGGGGTTTCCGGCGCCGGCCATGACTTAGCTAGCCAGAGGCCGGCTGCCAGTACATTAATTGCATGAAAATCACAACTACAATCCATTCAATTCCATGTGCAGTTAAAGTTGTGCGTGTATTTTTCGATAATCATACCAATTATTTTACTTTAATAATTGAGTTTGACTTTAACCCGCAGTTCAATGATAGCTAGATACGTTGCCGTTGAATAAATGCGGTGCATTAATATTAACACATGCTACTTCTGTCTCTTAAAGTAGAATTAAATTAATCTAATTTTTTTTTAAATAATTAAGATATATATATACATACAATTTTAAAAAAATATTATATATATATATATATATACGGTGGATTTTACTTTATTAAAATTAATTAACTAATGAAAAAATGTTCACAATTGATATAATAATTTTAATTTTACTTATTTTTTTATAATATAAGACTATTTTTCATAATACGTGAGTCTTTCATCGACGTACTCAATTAACAATATTTTTTTAAAAAAACATACGTTGCATGTGCAGGATCTATACGGGATGGGCGCGCGGAGGATCGGGGTGACATCGCTACCGCCGTTGGGATGTGTTCCGGCAGCCATCACGCTGTTCGGCTACGGAAGCAACGCCTGCGTCAAGCGCCTCAACGACAACGCCAGGGTATTCAACATGAAGATCAACGCCTCCATCGCCTCTCTCGGCAAGCAGCTCCCCAACCTCACGCTCGCCCTCTTCGACGTCTACCAACCTCTCCTTCGCCTCGTCGACAAGCCCTCCGACGCCGGTACGTACGCACACAAGCTAGCTAGCTAGCCAGCTACTTTTAATTGACACACCAGATATATTGTACGTACTAACACGCAACCCAAACGCACCCAATCTTTTAAACCGCCAGGTTTTGCGGAGGCAAGGAAGGCGTGCTGCGGTACGGGGACGGTGGAGACGACGGTGCTGCTCTGCAACCCCAAGTCAACCGGGACGTGTGCCAACGCGACGGAGTACGTGTTCTGGGACGCCGTCCACCCGTCGGAGGCGGCCAACCAGGTCATCGCCGGCTCCCTCATTCTCGCGGGCATCAGTCTCATAACCTGATCGATGAACCCTGCAACCAAATGGCTTCACCCGTCCGGCCGGCAGCGCTTAATTTATTTATTTGGATTTGGGGGATGGTGTGGTTGCCACCTTAAATAATTAATAATGTCTGCGTGTTCTAGAAGCCAGCTAGGACCCTTAATCCAGGTTTATAAATAATCCGGTCGTTAATTAATTATTTACCTCTCCTCCAGGCTGTGTTATTGGAAAAATCCGTGTAACTACCTACGTTTATAAATACAGTCATTGCCGTCGTGATTAACATGTGAAAACTCATTTAGTATTGGAAGTTTTTTACAAAAGAAAAAAAATCGAAGACGCCACGTGGCCGAGCTCCGTGTCGGCGCATGCCTCGGTCCCACGTACCCAACCCAACCCGAAAATAGTTACCGAGGGACCCAATTCGTTTGATAAATGGAGATCCGAATCCGTTGCATCAACCTTATCATTATCTTTACATTTTTTAAATTTTTTTAAAAATATTAAGTAGTTCAAAAGAATACAAACTAAAACAAAGAGACACTCTACAAGGATAGACCCAAAAAAATAACATCTAAGGCAAAAAGTTCAAAAAGTTTTAAAAACGACAACTAAAAGGGATTAGTTATTTTCTTTTGTGATGTCAACCTAAAATCTAATGCTACCAAAGGTATTCTCAACCGAGTTTGAAATACTACCAAAGGGAAGAAGAAGTTAACTTCCATGTCCCATTTAAATCAAGTCTCATTTAGCAAGAAAAAAATGCCAAAAAGAACAGACAAACACACCATCAACAAAAAAATGTTTACATGTTTCAGAAGAAATCAAACAACATCAAAAATAGGAAAGTCAGTCCAACCTCTATGAATTAAGTTATCTTTTGTCAAAATAGGAGTTTTGAGAGACTAGTCAAGTGAAAACTTTTAGTGTCATGCACAGAAGTACATGCACGTTTTCAGACACGCACAAGTCACGTGCATGTAATGGCTTTTTCCTCACCGACAAATTCCGGCTATTCTCATCTGTCGGTCAATTTTCCGTACATAAACACGGATATGTATGTATATATGATTGACAGATTGAGACGTATAGATAATCATATGTTTCGCTGTCTTAATTGTTAGCGATCAAAAGCTCGACAGCATCGTTCGGTGCAGATCACCAGCACAATAATCGTATATAAATGAAGTTCAACTAACTTGAGATCAAAATCGCAAGCCCCTACGTCATGCGCGAAGCAACGCATATTATTATTATTGTTATTATTATTTATAATACCTGTATTTTTATAATCAGTACAGTCAAAAATTAATGAAGCATTTGCCGCTTCTCATTCCAGTTGAAAGTAAGATATCATCATCATCGTCGTCGTTATTATTTCATTGGTATTAACATCTTACTTTCAACTAGGATAGAATGTAACTTTTTTTAGTAAGAGTCAAACTTAGAATTAATTTTATTTTATCAGTATTAACATCTTACTTTTAACCAAGATGAAATGTAATTTTTTTAGCTTTGGAAATGGAAAAGAATTGAAGTTAGAATTAATTTTGTAAATGAAGTTAAAATTACATAACAATTTAAGTGATAAAAATTTATGTTAAAATCTGTGTAATAATAATAACTTTAGACATTATTTTGAGAGTTAAAAAAAGTTACTCGTAGAAACAACTAAAGTTACTGCTCAACTAATTGTATCTCAGGTCTTATTTGTTTCTATTCTATTTGATGTAAAATTAGATTTGAATACCGTAAAAAGTTAAAATTGAAAGTAGTGAAGTAAATAAAATTGAGTTCTATAATAAGTTGTCTAGTAGAGTTTATGCATATGTACAAGAATTTATATAGAATTGAAACGTTAAATTTTGAAGTTAAAATAAATAAAACTTTGATGGTTAGGCATTCAAATTTATTAAGATTAAAATTTTAACAAACGTAAAAAGCATCATTATAAATTATAAACTACTAAAATAATATCTTAATAGTTGAGAGATCTTTTCGTTTGATTATAACTTTGGTTGTAACTAAAAATTACTCTTCGGTTATAATGACACGTGAGTTTTTTAATACAATTCTTTCATTTTCTTCATTATAATCTTTCGTTAAACATTAAAAAATATAATTTTACTATTCTATATACTTTATTTAAAAGTTAAAACAAATATAAACATTACAAATACAAATAAATATAATTTTTTACTGTCTTGTCAAAATAATCCAAAAATTAATGTATTTTTTTATTTGATAAATACAATTTTAAAAGCTCGTATCAAACGTAACTTAAATTCATATTCTAAGTTTTAAAATTCTTATTAAAATTATTTTAGAAGTAATATTTTTTTTTAAAATCATTATAAAATTTAAAAAACGAATAATTCTTGGTCGGCTAGCTCGGTAGCTCTGCCTCCAACACTTGCGGAACTGGATTGTCTGGATCGATCAAAACCGACGACCGACGTAATCCACCGGCCTGAAGCGAAACAAGACCCACAGAAAGCAAGACACCCACAGAAACCCAAGCATCTCTTGCAGGGTCAACTGCTCTTCTGCGCCTTCTCGATTCCTGATACCAAGATATTGTTAAATGGGTCGCCGTCTGTTCGTGCTCCTCATGATGGTTTTGCAGGTCTGCTCGTTTGCTTGCTCGATTATATTATGTTGTGTATGGTTAATTAGGAGTCTTCTACCACTGGTTGAGGACAAAGGGAGTTGTTGTTGAATTGGTTCGTGTATAAATTAATGGAGAGAGAGAGTAGAGGAGTTGGAAGGGGATGAAGCAATCGGTGCTGATGGCTGGTGGGATGGCCGTGGCTCTCTCTCTGGCTGGGTACTACGTCTCCCAACTCCGATCGTGGCCTATCATCGACGCCACAGCCGTCAGTCCCCACCGCCGCCCTCCTCCATCTTCCTGTGGTTCGGTCGTCCGTTGCAGCTTGTTATTCTTTTAAGACTCTTTCTTCCTTTTGTCGGCGCTAGTGTAAGCTAGCGATTTTGTTCTGTTCATCAAGTGTTTGTTGTTTTGCAGACGCCGGAATGGCTGAAGGGAATAGGGTGACGGGCGGCGGCGGCGGACTCCCCCTAGTCTCGAGACACGTATGTTTTCGAATGCGTGGTTCTTAGGTCGCCCATACCAGAGATCGATGATGCATCACAATGTCATCATGTTTCTTGTTCTGATTTCTCTGCGTAGGGTGGGATGTCGCCAAATTTCACAAGTGCCCTCATCACTTCCTCCGTCGTTGGAGTTCCCCAGAGCCTCATTGTTCACAGATTGGCAGATTTCGATGAGCTTGGTGACACACCAAATGGTTATGGTCCCTTGGTTATGGAGAAAGAGATTTGTGACATGAAGAAAGTGATGATCGAGCTCAGAAACTCTGTCACCGCACTGCAAGAGAGGGAGCAAATGCTTGAGCTTGATGGCCTCAAAGAGCAAGAAGCAGTTTTGACTTTGAGGGAGTTGAAGAATGGTATAAAGATCACGGATATGGAGATTTTAGATATGAAGCAAGAGATAGCGGAGCTGAGGGGTGTTGTCCTGACACTTCATGAGCAGGGGAGACAGGTTGAGTTTGATGATCTCAAGGATCAAGAAGCGGCTTCGGCTTTGAGGGGTATCAGGAACGGTATGGAGATTGCAAACATGGAGGCAATAGGAATGAAGCAAGAGATCGCCGAGATCAAAAGTTATGTTCAAGCATTGCCGGAGGGAAACCATAAAACTGAGTATGATGATAGCTTCAAGGACCAAGTGGCTGTTATGAAGGAGCTAGAGAGCGACATGAAGATCACTTATGTGCAAGTATTGAACATGAAGCAGGAGCTTGAGATCTGTGGTTGTAAAGTGCAAGAAGCAGTTGAAAGGGAGCTTGGTAACAACAATACCAAGATCGATGAGATGAAGCAAGATATTATTACCAAGCTCAGAGATATGATGGTCCAAACATTGCAAGAGATGGATAGATTTAAGGAGCAGGAGATGATTATAAGGGAGCTTGAGAAGCATGTGAAAGTCTCTGGCATTGAAGTGTTGGAAATGAAGCGTGAGTCTGCAGAGCTTGGGAGTTCTGTCCGTATCTGTCTGGAAGAGATGAAGAAGAAGGAGAAACTTGAGTATGATATCCTCCAGCAGCTAGAGGCAGTTCTAAAAGAACTTACAAACAAGGCACAAGTTGCTGAGTTTGAGGCTTTAGGCATGAAGCAGCTGGAAATAGCCGAGCTACAAGATTCAATGCGCAAGCTACAAGAATGCAACAGGAAGTTTGAGTTTCAAGTGCTCGAGTCCAACAACCTTAAGGAACAGGAGTCGATGGAGAAGAAGATTGCTGCCCTCCAGAAGAAGATTGTGAAATTGCGGAATGACAAAGGTGGGATGATGAAGCGAGCTCGGGACATGGAGAAGGATCTCAGTAAGCTGAAGGATGAAGCTGCACAGCTCACTAGTGAAAACTCAAGACTGGCACAACGAAATTGTGAACTATCCAAGAAGTTGGAATCTGCTGAGATGCTTCTCTCCACGAATTCAGTGAATGTAGAGGTACACTAACAAATATGGTTCGTCTGTTGAAATTTCATCTTAAAATTAATTCACAATAAGTAAAAGAATTCTTTGTATATTAGGTTCAATTCATTATCTACATTTTATCAATGTGAGATTATTTTAACATTATTTACGTACATATTTGCGAAAGAATTCTTTATATATTAGATTTAATTCATTATTTACATTTTATGAATGTGAGATTATTCTAACACCATCTACATACATATATGCCTTCCTCCCAAGTGAATTTACTGCTTTTTGGTTAATATATATAGCTGCTCACTAGCTTCTTGCAGGCCAACGATGCAGTGGAGGAAGTAGATCGTCTGAGGCAAACAAACGAAGACCTGCAGAAGAAAATCGATCAACTGCAAACGGATCAATGCTCTGAGCTTCAGCAACAAGTGTATCTAAGATGGATCAATGCTTGCTTGAGGTACGAGCTGCGCAACCATCAGCCACCTCGAGGGAAACTGGTTGCAAAGGATTTGAACCATGGTTTGAGTCCAACATCTGCAGAGAAGGCCAAGGAGTTGATATTTGAGTACGCCTACTCGGACAAGGACGAGGAGAGTTTGACAGACACGGACTTGGAAAATTGGTTGTCTTCACAGTCATCTTCGCAGGTAGAGATAGAGATCCAGGAGCCAGACGACGATGGCTTCTCTGCCTGCACAAAGGACGATAAACGTCGTTCCGTTGGCAAATCGAAGCTGTTGAGCAAGCTCAAGAAGTTGGTCCGGAAGAAAGAGGGCAAGGCGAGCTCATCCGTCGAGTCTGTGCATCATCACAGACGATCGAGTGATGCAGCCAAGATAATCATCGGAGGTGGCCGGTGCAAAAGCGACCTGGGTGGATGCAATGGCAGGTTCGTCAGAAATGAAGCCACTTGGAATGGTGGTTCGCCACTGCTTCGCCATGGAAGAGATCAGGAAGAAACTCCTGAGAAGACACGGCTTAAGAAGTATGCCATTGCCTTGAAGACCTCGACGTAGCAGCAAAGCATCTACATTTTTGTGAACAGCAAGCACACTTGAACGTCGATCTACTTCCGCTTCTGGATTCAGCTAATATATGTCGTAACGGTTAGTACTGTATATCATAATTATTTACTATATATTTTAACTTTTTACAATATATTTTATTAAAAAAATCAATTTTTTTTATAAATTCCAATAAATAATTTAACCATTTTACTCTGTACGGATTTTGAAGGTAAAATAATATATTTTATTTATTATTTTATATATTTTAGAGGGAAAAAGCTATGCATGTGTTTTAAGGGTAGAATAACGTAATTTATTAAGTAATGTATTTTTTTTATACATATTTTATTTATTAATTATTATAAATTTTTAAAAATAATATTATAATTATTCTATCGTAAATCATATATTTTCTAAACAAATCGTTATCTCACTTATTTTCACCGTTGCAATAAACAAGGCCTAGTTTTAATTTAGAGTTGTATTTTGTAATTTTTAATTAAAATTATTTTAATTTAGCATTACAAAAAATATTAAAAACTAAAATTCCAAACAAACGGTCCTTGCATTAATTAAAGTAAAAATATGCAATTCACGTGTAATTTTCTTTTTACCATTCTTAACGAGACTATTTCGATATTCCCTTTCAATTCTTTTTTTTAAAATGAGTTTACCTATACCCTATTTTACTGAATAATATATTAAATTCACAAAAATTCCAATCAACTCAAATATTTTTATCAAATTTAACTAACGTAATTTGATTTTACGTAAAAGTAACCTCGTAATCTGAATTTAAGTATTCTAAAAACTTAAATTCACTGCACTTCTTTCGATATAAGATTATTTTATCTAACACAACCTCCTATGAAGTTATCTTAGGGTTTAGTGAATTATCTTACATGTAACATACATAAACCTAACTCTAATACATAATGAAATATATCTTACTAAAATTAATTGACTAATAAAAAAAACACATAATATTTTAAAATCTTAGATTTATTATATTTTTTCAATATGAGACTATTTTATCCAACATAGTTGAACTGCATACATTGTACGATTAATTATTAAAAGACAGTGTACAATAAATATTTAAGAATAATAATAGTTCTAATCAGGATCTCACTATGTAAAATCGACTACATGAATCATTTTCTTCCAATTAAAATACACAACAAATAAACAAAGGAAAATGAAATATTACCTAAAAATTTTATCTTAAAATTAATTAATAATAAATAAAAATAATTCATCATATATTAAGCTTAATTTTATTCTTAATTTTACTAATATGAAATATAAAAATTTTAATACTCTTCCTTATTGGTAGCTTATTTATGTACTTACAAATGTCCACAAATAGATGCATGCAAATTAACTTTGATATTATATAAAATTCTATTTCAGACAATGAATAAAACGATTTAACATATATTAAACCTAATCTTATCACTATTTTAATGAAACTTTTCAAACAACAAATGCAGGTTCACTGACACCTCAGTATCAAGTTTGCACAAGCACTCTTTACAGTTCCAATTGCATTGACAAACATGGTCTGTGAATGACAGATGCAGTAAAATAGTAGCTGCTAAAGCATAAACTGCCCTTTTTCCCTTCTCCGTGAGGTGAAAAGAATGATCTCAAGCATCCAATCTCACACCTCCACTCATATACATCCAATAAAGAAAGCTCCCACATTCCACACCTGACTGGTAGAGGTAACATGGCAATACTAGTGGCATTTAGTGCAAATCAATCTTGGGTCTCAGGGAAGCATTGCACATTTGGATCTTGGATCTGCACAATTGGCTGAATGAGACCCAGCAAGATGCCATGTGAAATAACAGTCTTGCCAAACTTCATGAAGTTGTAAATGCACTGTTCATTCACATGCGACCTCAACTGAAAGCTTCTTCATGGTACCAGGGCACGGATCTCCACCAAATACCTTTGGAGTGACATTGACAGTGCACCACTCCTGGCCAATACAGTTCTAAAACAAACAGTTCCATGTATAAATATATATGTTAAAATGAAACCTCTAGGGTAATCAGAAATCCTGTTCTACCTCACAAGCTAAACACACTTCATAATGTCTAGAATTCATGGAAGAGGACACTTACCTCTTGAAGTGCATCATATGATTTGTGGGCGTGGCAGCTCCCTTCTGAGAAGTTTCCGCATGTTCCTTGTGGAGTCCCAAAGCTGGCAAATTTAATTTCGGAAATCCTCCACCCTGGGCCACATCTTAGACGAGCCTTCGGGGTTAGCACTTCAGTTCCATTGTGGTCGGTGAACTTCATTGATGGTTGCGATGCAGAAACAATGGCACACACACTTCCTATCATTCTCTTTACCAAAGAAATCCCATTGGGGTCACCTCCCCACTCCTCGAAGACAACCAACATGTTACTAGTTGGGTTTAACCAGGAGCGAGGTATGTGATACCTGGAGTTCATCATCAAAGACTTTTTTTCACTTCTTTGATCTCAATGTTCCAAGACTGGAAGAATTTCAAAGTCATGCTGCTTACCATCTTTGAGACGATTCTCCACAGTTGGTGGCACATTTTTCCTTATCGTATAGTCCGGCATAACTACAGACATTACACGATCCACATGCTTTGTAACCGGGCCAATAGCGACCGATACTTTGCCCATTGATCCATATTTGACCTTTTCCCATGCTGTCCATGTCCAATGCCAATGGTTCATCCCCATCTGGTGCATCAAATAAACTCTAGCCATAAACCAAAACAATCATTGATTAGACTGGTCCTGAACCCATCAATATACTACTCTACACAATTAAAATTCAAGTATTACAAAAATATTTAAACTATTTCTTCTTTACACCTTGTACCATGTCAGAGACTTGTTTTTCCATACTCCTGACCACTCAACAGCAGAACCAGTAAGAGAATGTAGACCAAGTGCTTCACCTTTCAAACCAATCTGCATGGAAATTTAAATTGCCTTCTATGAAATCCTAAAACTAGATATGTTTGACAAAAGTAAACATAGAAGAAACTTCAACCCTGTAAGTCCAGTTCTGCCATGTAAGATCTCTTCTCCCCTCATTAAGCCCATTTAGCATCACTGGGCCAAGTACGCCAATGTTCCATGTCTCGAAATGTTCTCCCATATTCTGCAATCCATGAGAATGGCATTTGCCAAATCTTTATTTGTTTGACAACTGGGATGATCTACACAACACGAGAATATGAATGTGAAAACAAACTAACCGGGAGACCAACAGCAATGCTAAGAACAGAGATTTTATTATGACCAGCCCATAACTTCACATTTCCCGTGTATTTCAGTTTGGGATTTTCTATGCTGCCGTAAATGGTTCCTGACAGACAAGAAGTCCGTGACAAATGAACATGAATTCTCTATAGTTAATTCTCAAGAATTGCTACACAAGAATGAAGAACTTTACCTGATAATTGACCATTCACAAAAACATGTAAAGAATGACCTGCTGATGTAACAGTTAAAACCGGATACTTGCCATTCTTCAGAAATTGTTCATCTTGGTCAATATTGACACTATAGAAATGGAAAATTGATTGATTATTTCAAAAATACTATATACATAACCCAAATTCCTGTTGCAATATTAATAATGCAACACTTACAATGTTGTGTACCATAGGTAATCAGTGGAATCTCTTGTAATGTTAATCTGTTCCAACAAACCGAAAGCAGTGAATGTTGGTTCACCATATGAGTCAGATTCTCCACTGGACTGATCATAGTATGACTGCCATGAAAGTCCTCCAATTGATTGCATTTTCATCTGTGAGATCTGAGCACCAACCTATGAAGTTCACAAAATAGTTAATTTATGGAAAATCTGAAATGCCAAGGCAAGGAGTTTTTTTGGAGGGAAGGCAAGGAGTTTGATTGTTGCATTTTCATAAAGATTTAAGTAATTTGGAGGGATTTTTTATTTTTACATAAATTCAAAAAAGGAAATAAATAATAACATACTTTTTAGTAATTAAAGACTAAGATACTACAAATTTATCTTTAGTATACTGCAATAGATCAATTTCATACACTTGAAGTCTGTTCCTCCAAATGCAGTTCTTATTAGACTAGGAAGTTAAGTTAGAATATATTTATATTAGATTTCCTTAGAAAGTTCATTCATGTTTCCAAATAGTCAACATTTTTAATAGGATTGTTGAATGGAGAATAATCTCTTTTAGTTTTTTGTCGATACATATTAAGGAATGGATACGATATAATGACAAACCCAATAATTAATATAATAACCTGATAAAATAACTAACAAAATTTATGCATTTAGTTGGCAAAGAGATCAAGAGTTCATGTAAAATTGGTTAGCATGCATGGATTCTTCTATGCCACAAAGTTTTATGTAGATCCCCAAGTCCAAATAATATAATGCCGAATACATACATACCTACCTGTGTACATATATACACATAAATATATAACATGAAGATGTGTGCAGACATACATGTGTGTGTGTGTACGTAGGTATGTATGTATGAAGGTATGTACGTAAGTACTTCATATGTTCATATGTATAAATATATAGAATATACAATGCATTTTGAAATTTTTTTCTCAAGGTTCTCACCTGTGCAGTGTTGAAAGCAATACTTCTGCAATCAGGAAGTATGCTGATGGACCATGGAGGAAGATTGTAGTGCTCACCATTAAAAACTACAGCGGCATATGACTTAGAATCATAGTTGGCAAGAAATGCAGCACAAGCTCCATCCTTCGATTGGAAGACATGGGACTAGAAAATAAATAGATAATCAACTTACAACAACTACAGTACAAGTAATCTTCCAAAAACGGGCAAATCAAACTCTAACCTCTTGATATTTTCCTAGTGGTGTCACCAATGGATCTCCAATGATTAATGCTGTCTCACACATTTTAATGGCTCTATGAAGGTCTTTCAAATGGCCCCACTTGGGCTGCCTCAGTAAACCTTTAAAAGATTAAATTTCAGTTTTCACTTAGATATATATAAGCAACAAACATTTAAATACATGCAAAAGAATAAGTCTAGGCAATACAAAGAGACCAAGATAATTCAAATGCTACATATTGCAGCTGTCAAAAATGTACTACTTGGGCTGCCTCAGTAAACCTTTAAAAGATTAAATTTCAGTTTTCACTCAGATATACATAAGCAACAAACATTTAAATACATGCAAAAGAATAAGTCTAGGCAATACAACGAGACCAAGATAATTCAAATGCTACCATATTGCAGCTGTCAAAAATGTACCAGTGCAATGAATTAAAATATTAAAGATGCATGATTCTCCAAGTTTTTGCAGCAACATTGTCTAATAACTACAACTCTAAAAATGTTACAGCTTGGGCGCCATTTGTGGGTAAGGGTCTTTCGGCATTTTTGGAGAAAAATGCTCAGTCCCAACCAAACATATAAGGGAGATGTGGTGTAAGGAAAGAACGCAGTGTTTTTTGTCTTCCATTTTCAAATAAAAATGCTGACGGAAATAATCAGTCTTCACCCAGTTTTTTCAAAAACACTGTTTTTTTTCCCAGTTTTATTCCTGTGTTTCAAAAATAACTCCAAGCATACCATAATATATTTCATGTGTATTATTTATGGATTTCATGTTTATATCATATTAATTATTTATTTTTGAATTGGATAATATAATTTTACCCACAAAATACCTTTCATATTAAAAAATTCAAGCAATATCCATTAATAATAAAAAATAATTACAATATTTTATGATAATATATAATATATTACGTTATATTATATTTATTATGTCACATTATATTATAAAATGTTTATATAGTAGTAAATATAAATAAAATATATTATACATGCAAATGCAATGCATATGACAATATTCAATATATCATGCAATAACACAGGAGTATCATAGTCAATCCATAAAAAACACTGCTTCAAAATGCATTGCCATCACTTATTTAAAAATGTTGTTTGAAAAATATTACACAAAAAATGCAAAACGCCAATTGCACTCACTTAGACGACTAAAATTAGTAGTACCTATAGTTCTTGTCGGATTCAAATATTGATGAATATAAAAATCATCATTATTGAATAAAACACCACCCTAGTTCTTGTTCTAGGTATAAGAGTAAAACTTGAATGTTGAAGTTTAGTTCTTTTGTGTCCAACACAAGTTGAATGTGAGAAATGAAAAGATTATTGTTAGAAGAAAGTAAGTAGGTTAAAGTGGATTGAACCATTAATAAAACATAAGACTTATATATAGAGGCTACATAAGAAGAACATTTACAAGGCAAACAATGTAGGACGGAATCAACTACAACCCACATGTCTTTAATATATTAATATACTTTAACTGTTTCCCTCAAGGTGAAATATCCAACTTTTAACAGATCCAATAACAACTCAACAAACTTAAACATAATTAAAAACAACAGATGCATAAAGAAACATAAGTGTAAGAAGTAGTAATAGTTATTTTAATAAAAGCAGCAGCAACAAAAATAATCTGGGATAAGCCTTAGAAGAACTATATCTGAAAAATCAGTAGACTAATCATTGAATGGTACGATCTGAGGCAATAAAATAGACAGAAAAATGTAGTTTACCTTTGGTAAGTAGAGACAGGTAGGTGTAATCTACCCTTATGAATTTTTTATTTTCATTGAAGTTTTTTAACAATTTTTTATTTCAAAAACTTTCTATTATCCTGTTTTCTTTTGTTCTGGCCTTGCCTCTCTCTTTTGGTTTTTTTTATTACAGTCATCTTCTCTCTCTCTCTCTCTCTCTCTCTCTCTTTCTCATTTTTGTTAGATTTATGTGTCATTCCTAGCTTCTCTCTTTTCAAATCTTCTATCCAAATTATAAACTAAACTATCCAAATCTTCCCAAAATTTTTGTTTAATAGCTTCTCATAAACTTATCTAAGGCCTCCTTAGGAATTGATGGGTGATGTTGTTTGATAAGAAACCAAGAAAAGAAGATATCTACAAATATACATGCACGGCTAAAAGCAGCAAAGTTCACCATACCATATTCATCAAGTGGAGCATCATAATCATAGCTAGTTGCAGTGAAAGGCCCACCAGCTGTTCGACCAAAATTTGTTCCACCATGATACTTTATAGATATAAAAATAGTTTAGTTCTTAAAATTTCTAGAGACAATTTTTATGATGATACAACTATGATAAATAAAATTACCATATAATAATTGACAAATGATCCTCCCTTTTGAAAAAATTTTGCAACAGAGAAGGCCAGGTCTTCAACAGGCCTATATGGAACTGCAACTCCAAAAGCAGCATACCTGACATTAAAAAAATGGCATGGGAAATAACAAAATGAAAAAGAAATATTTTTCATGTAAAGATTAATTAGAATTTCAGACATTATTACTACCATCCAGTCCAAGCTTCGGTCCACATTGTGGGCTTGTAAGGCTTATTTGGAGAGAAGTAATCACAATAGAAGCCATTGCAGGTATTAATCTATTCCAGAAAAACAAAAAACTATTTGAGGAATTCAAAGGAAAACACAAGAACATGGTTGAACATAATATATATCCAAATTTATCTTGATATCATTTTTCGCAATACAAAAAAGTTCATTTTTTATAGAAAGTGATCAAAAATCAGTAAATTATAATATACAAAATGAGATAAAGCTGTTGGAAATGGAGATCTGCAAAGATGAAGCAGCACATATTCAATTTCAAGGAGAAGGAAGGACATACAACTGGATCAGGGGCATCATCTTGTTTGCACATGATCCAGGGGATACTAGTGTTTAGCCCGACAGCCATCTGGGCAGCCCATGTAGCATAAGACTTTGCAGGATCTCCTCCATCATATTCCAAAGGCCCAAACTCATTTTCTATCTGTATAACATAAAAAAGAGTGAGAAGTGCATGGTGGGAAAGATATAAACCAGCAGGCCAATAACTACTTTCAATATAGTGATTTTCTCATGGATACACAGAAACTAAATGAGAACATAATCAAAAGAAAATTTTTGAGCAATTAAATAAATGAAGAAACCTGCGACAAGATGATGGGGCCACCTTGCCATTCAAAGAGCTCTTCTGATTTCATCATGTCCACAATCTTCTTTGTGAATCTACCCATTGCTTCCTATGTCAATAAAGAAACCATAATTACAAATTGTGGAAATAGGCTGTACGAGAACAGGAACAAAAGTATCTCTTTTTAATTAAATGGGTTCAATTTCTAACCTTAAAAGGCTCATTATCAGTTCTAAATCTGATACCAGGCACATACTTGAGCCAGACAGGGAACCCCCTGTTAAATCAGTAAGCAGCAGATGAATACATGTCTAAAACTGAACTAGTATGGTGTCTTCATTATTTATTCATAATTAGAATGTACTACAGATTTATAGTTTACCCAAAGTTCCATTCCGAACAAACATAAGGACCAATTCGGAGATTCACGTAGAGACCAGCTTCTTTCACCAATTTGATGAAACGAACTAGATCAAATCTACCTTCAAAATAATACTGCGAAAAACACAGACATCGATTCTCCTTCGCTTCCACGAATATAAAATACATATGAAGAACAAGAACAGAACAAAGCAACAAAAGAGTAGAATGCGAAAACAAAATGGACCATCTTCACCATACATTGCCTGGAGAAGGTTCGTGCCCATTCCAGAACACATACGTCTGCACCACATCCAGGCCCCCATCTTTCGCCTTCCGAATGAGGTCTGGCCACATCTGCCAGCAACACCCAAAGGAGAAGCAAGAAGAATAAGAAGGAACTAACGGAACTCCACAGTTCAGCGAACCCTACGGCCCACATTTCTCAGATGGGTAGTTGACGGTACTGAAGACACACCTCAGGAACGCTCCTGGGGTAGTGGATTGATCCGGAGATGAGGATCCTCCGCTGCCCATTGACGACTATCGCCTTGTGGTCGTACGACACCTTGCAGGTAGCAGTGGCGACGAAGAGCACCACCACCAGGAGCAGCACTGGAACCAGCAGGGAGCAAGAGGAGACAGGTGGAAGACCCATTCTTTCCTTTCTCTTCACTGCAGCTTCTGAGCTGTGAAAGCAGAGGAAGAGTGCCGATGGCGGCTAATGGCTCTGTGACGAGGGTGGCGGAGAGAATAATGCGACGAAAGACAAAGGTTCTTTACGAATTTTTTATTACGCAACTGGTACTGAAATTACTTTTTTAATAATAATTTAATTTAATTTAAATTATTTAATAACTTATTAATCAATATTATCTTAATTTTTTTTAAATTATATATATCATAATTTTTATCATTCAACTGATATTCCTAAACTTATACTTATAGAATAATATTTAATGACTTCTTTCTTTTCATTTCTATTATCCATTAAGTTGTAAATGTTCTTTAAATTTCTTATTAGTCTCTCTGATATATATCAAAAAATAACTTAAAGTTAAATATTACAGGAAAAGTAATTTTAGTAGTTATATAAGAAAATTAACATATAATAATTTATAATAATATTTATCAAATAATTTTAATATTTTATATTAAAATATTTATATTATAAATTATATAAAAAATAAAAATATCATCTTACTTAACTCTATTTTTCAAGAAATCCCACCATTTACAAAGTATTTTAATATAAAATATTAAAATTATTTAATAAATATTATTATAAATAATTATAATATATAATAAAAAATTAATAAATAAATGAAGACTTTAAACAAACACGTTACACATCCAAAACCGAAAGGAGGGAGAGGACAGCTGTTTGCAGCGTCTGGTCTCGTCACTGGTGTCAGGTGTGTTATTCCTTTCGCTTTTTTCGACGGGTATGTTTGGATTATTATTATATCAAAATTAATATTAATATTTATATTAAAATTAAACACGCTCGTGAAAATATAACGGTGATCAAACAGTAAACGCTAGACAACTTCTATTATTAGGGATACGTAAAAACTAATCTAGATTTTTAAGTAAAAATAGATTTGAACAATGAGAAAAATTGAAAATCACATCAAACATTATACACACTTTTACATTAAAAGGTATCTATTACAGGTTTATTTGTTTAAATTGTAAATATTATGTATTTTTATTTTTTTTACTGTGTAATATAATATTTATCAAATATCTTTAATATTTTATATTAAAAATTTATATTATAAATCATATAATTTTTTAAAAAATATAAATCTCATCGTACTTAATTTTACCTTTTAAATAAACACAATTTTTATTCAAACAGCCTCACAAAATGACATACTCTACCGTTGTAATATAAATGCCGTCAAACGAGTACATATGACCTATACGTACTCAAATATTCTCAATATTCAAAATCAGCGTATAGATAACGCGGGACTTGAAATTATTAATTCATTCTTAAAATATTAGGGTTTAATATGCCAAGAAATGCACCTGTAGCATTGCATCATTTTTTATCAACCATTGGGGGAAAAAAATCAGCATTTGCAGAAAAATTAATGCTTTATTTTAGGCTTTGAAGAGCAATATTTTTCAAATTTTTAAAATAGATCCCACTTTATGTTTACTAATATGTACATAGATGTATACACTTAATTGTTATTCTCACTTACGTTTATAAACAATTCTGATAATATCTTCTAACAAGTTTCCGCATGTGCCGGTTGGCAAATGATTCTATTGTATATATAAATGTGAAAGAAAAAATCGTTTGGTAATGACAACGAAGTCATTATTGTAAAATCAATTTTATATAACTTTATATGTGTACAAAAATTTCATACTTTACTGTATGGTTTCAATCCCTTTATTTTACTATCTTCAACTTCAATTCTCTACGATTATTAAAATTAAAATACCTCAATATCAAACAAAGAGTCTAAAATCTTACATTTACTTCAGATTTATCAACTATTTGTTTATTTTAACAAGTAATAAAAAAACTTAACTTAAAAGACTAACAAAGCAAATTTAAAGTTCATCATACTTTCTATCCTTCTTAAACATGATATTCTATACTAGTAAAAAAAAGACCAGTAATTACTGAAATGATAGCTTAATAATTACGAGAATTTTTTAAAATTTTAAGATCGCACATTCGAATCTTTATACAGATACAAACTTCTTGTAAATTTACAATTGTCTCAACCTTCATATTATCTGTAAAAAAAGACTAGGCACAAAAAGACCAGCCAAACTTCTTGTAACATAAAAAAGAGAATTAATATTTTTGACTGCGAGTCTGCGAAGAGAGACAACGAATACGCTAAAAACGCTATTTATACACGCAACCAAGTTGTAAGAAAATCCAATGGTGAAAAATTACCGACATGCAATTTCCTAGTACCGCCTCAATTGTTCTACCAAGGGCTTTCGAAGAATCTTGATCACCTTACGCAGGCAAAACGTGGGAAGGCACCTATTCAGTGGTACTCCAGTGCTGTAAGACACTTGAATAATTAGAAGCTTAACTCCTCAAACATGAACAGAAATATTAGGAAAAGAAATGTCTTTCGTTATGAACCCTTCGGATGTCTTGTGTCTACGGTGAGAGCCAAGTGGAAAATCCCAGAATTACCAACATCGAAGCTAAACCGTACATCACTGCAGCATCACTGTCTACACGTTCCAGCCTGTCTAGAAAAACCTTCCACCATGAATGGAAGCTGCGCCCATTTTCCTGAAAAGAAAATCAGGACAGTCAGACAAATTACTTGGAAATCGTAGTGTCATGTAAATCACTTTAAGGATGCGTTTTGTTTTCAATTTCATCTGTTCTAAAGTTAATTCCAACAACTTTAAAAAGTTAAAATTGAAAGTAATGAAACAAACAGTATTGAAACTACATAATAAATTATGTAATAAAAATTTATGTATAAGAATTTATATAATAATAATAATGTATAGAGACTTGTGTGGAATTGAAATCATGTGAAACTTAAACAGAACCTAAAATCGACCTTTGGGTCCTTGCCGGTTAAACTGTCATCTTCGGCATCTACACTTCTCAGTCTTCTTTGGAAGGGTTTCTCCTTCACTTGTGACTCGGAAGGTGTTCTAATTTGAGCTGAACCCAAGCCACCATTTGAGAATCCCTTGTAAGCCGAATCTGTGTGAATTGTCTTCATAACAGACCCAAAAAAATTGGTAACAGGGACCTGTCTCGTGCAGAAACAGATTAATGATGAAGTGTCCAATATTAAATTATTTATCTTACCAAGTAACCAAACAATTTTTAGTTCTTTTTTTAAAATGGTATATCCATTGCAATCCTTGTAAGAAATCCAAGAGAAGCCATAAAGATGGTTCGACATCATAAATGGAAAATTGATTTGATCTTCTTTCTTCACAACTTAGCAGTACAAGAAAGATGAAGGGGGCCAAAGATACTAAATATCATAGCCATCCACTCCTTCCCATGCAGTAAGAGACAGCCAGCTTGGCTGATTCTGGTGAATGGTCTCCAATATCAATTAATACCGCTGTTTCAGAAAACCATAGAGTTTGCTTTGGTAGTACAGCAAAATTGACCAGTCACAAGTGAATGAGTGCTCACATGCATCCCAATTCTAGATCATAGGTTTCCATGAAGAATTTGTGCAACTTATAGATCAAATGAGACAGATATTCTTGAAAAATATCATAATAAATTCTTGCAAATAGAAAAATTCACAGGAATCTATATAAATGTTAAGAAGGCCTAATAATCTAGATGTATTTCTAATCATAGTAAAATAATATTACCAGAAAAATTTCCTGTGAAAAAAGCTTTCAGCAAAGGATTTGTATAAGATATCTAGGATTTAACATTTCACCAGTCAGAGTGTTTTCTTGAATTCACTGGACATTGATATCTAGGAATTATAAAAGGGAGTCCATGTTCTACCTCATTCAATGGGCGTTGATAGAGATCCATTCTGTAATATGCATTGGACATAAGCAAGCTTGGATTGTACGAATTAAATAGACTGCAATATGCAAACAAGATCGTTCACAAATTTTGAAAATAATAAAACCAAGGCAATATAGACAAAAAACAATGATACAGAAAATACTAATATTATATCAAACTTAATAACTAAGTTTTGCAGTTAGCAAAGGATACAACTTGACCAGTAAAAACTCTGCAAACTCATGGATGTTTCCAAGTCAACAGAACAAATAATCTATTAGCTGCTTCTACTCACTAGAGGGTTGAGATTCTATGATGAAAAGGAATGCTAGAATTGACTAGTCACACAGAACCATATGAATAGTAGCACTTCCCACTCTATCGAGAAAAAACAAGTGAATGAGTGCTCACAAACGTTTTCTTTATATGTACAAACAAAAAAATCTTTGACCACTTCAAGGTTGCCAACAATGGAATAACATAGTCATTTACATCATTGCAAATGATGAAGTCTAAGTTTACACTGGATAAAAACATTCCCATTAGCAAAAAGTCACTTCAAATTTAAAGGTTTACAATGACAATATTTTGTTCTTTGGACGAGAGGCAAGATAGATGATTGACACATAAATCATTCTAGAATCCATGGGGCAAGTATAAGAAAGAAGCTGTTTGAGGACAAAAAGAAAAAAAATGGTCTATCACTATTGAAAGCTACTATTTTTTCCTGATTATTTGGAAAATGTTCTGTTTCTCAAAGGAAGAATATAAATAAACAACTCGTAAAGTTAAATCTTGAGATTTTCCAACACCGAATACCCAATCTGTAACCAGCACTACTGTGCAGCTACATTCTATATGGCAAGAAAACCTCCCTGCTATTGTAATTAATATTGGTCAGATAGAACTAAACACATAGTGCATTTTGTTGTCTTTAATCATATATTTGTTACACTTGCACTGATTTAAGAAGACAAAATAGCTACACTGTTGTGAGTGATAAAGAAAAGGGCAACTGTGCACCAAGTTTCGGTAGACAAAAGGGATTCATAGGAATCCGTTGTTAAACAATGTACAAGAATAATATGAATTATTGTAAGAAATGATTTTCTGAAAGTCCTGAAGTTATACTATATATAGATGAAACTAAAATCTTTTGTTTGGCACCTGCTTAATGAAGCATTGCTGTACATATTCAACTTTTCAAAGAATGCAAGAGTATAGTAAGTAAAACGATCAACAACAGAAACACCAATCTGCAAACAGAAGGACACATTTTAATGACTAAAACAATTAGAGGCAAAAACAAAAGACAAGAAACAAATGAAAATACCAAACAACAAGATAGCCTTTAAACTATATCGTGAATTAGTAGATGAACATGTTCCTAGTCCTTACGTCAGAATCAAGATGATGTGAGTATGAATTTTCCCCTTTCATGCTGCTTCCAATGGCTAAAACACCAGGTGACTGAAGCTGTGGGGAGTCAATAATTAGATTAGGTAAAATACAATATATGAAATAATGTAAACCAGCTCAAATGCAATTGATAACTCATTAATAGTATATTAGATAAGGTAACATAAAACACATACATCAGCTCGATACAATTTTTTTATCTGGGAATTTTATAGATCCCCAGATGTCTTTAGATTTTATTGATTTGTAAATATTAACAAGACATGGGAGGGGCTAGACCAAAACCCATGTCAAAATACAATACAATGGACAGATCCACCATTTACAATATGCTTTTTTGAAGGGACTATTTAAAATATATTCATCATAACAAATTAGCAGAAAACAAAGAAAAATTACAAGTTTACAACTATAAGAAAGTACAGTTATAACTTATAACAGAAAATTTGCAGAACAAAATTGATGAACAGAATCTATAATGAAACTATAGGAGCTCTATCTTTGCCATCGATTCTTTTATGAAGTTCAATTCTGTTGTGAAGCTATTTATAATAAGTCTTTATCAATACCCATGTTAACCAGCAAATCTTCTAGAATGTTGACCTATCTATATTGGCAAGATATTCCCAAAAACGACTGGTAACTTGTTCAACTCCTTTATGCATGTTTCAAAAATTGGATTGCTGAAATATTTTTTGTTGAATATTGACAAGTTGAGTAGAATCACTTTCAATTTCAACCCACTAAAACTAAGGAATTTGCAGTCTAAGGCATTAACGCATGCTGCTAGAATAGTCTCATATTACAAATAGGAAGGAGACTTATATAATTAATAATAACATTAGATATTTTTCATAGTCAATTAGTTTTGAGTTAGATGTCTACATTTTAACATGGTATCACAACCTATTACAGTCTTCTGAGTATCAGTCTTTGCACATCGATCTTATCCAAATGATAGACTTAAAAATGTCACAATTTTTTTTTTTTTTAAAAAAAGGTCACAAGTAAGAAAGTGTCAAAAAACATACATGTATACATGCATGCATGCATCTGACCATACATCAGCACGTTCACACATACACACATACATGCACATGCACACACCCACATAAATACATGCTTTCACATATGTACATACATTTTGTATACATATATCACACCTCCATGAGTGCCTTCCATCTTCCAAGCAATTGAGTAGACTTTGCCTCCTATACATCTAGATTAACTAAATGTCCTATTACCATCCACCATTGGCAATTGTCCATGACTACAGCTGCTACCAAACACCATTGTTGACTATTATCTGTTGATTACCCGTGATCACCACTGTAATCACCACCACTAGTCATTGCCTGCTACCATTGGCCATCATCAATGATTATGGCCACTCAAGACATAGTTACCTTCACCATCAATCACCTCCACCACTATCACCCTACCACCATTATCAACCATTAGCTCAGTATCCATTTCCACTACTATTGCCTAATATTGAACATCATAATCATCCTACTTCTTTCAAATCCAAAAAAGGAATGGAATAAAACCATATAATTGCTACTATAATTCCATTATAGTTGACTTCTATTATGATGCATTAAACACAAACAACAAAACTTCAGATAAAGAAAACACTGGACTAGGTTTTCTTTGGTTGTTGCTAATTGTGTTAAGTTTTTTCCACAAAGTATATAGCAAACACATGCATGCTTTCTTTGCAATGCTGCAAAAAGGTAAAACAAACATTATACAAAATTGCAAATTAGAAATCAAAACATGCTTTTTAGAATGAGGGCTTAAATTGATTTTTTTGTAAAAAATAAATTTAAAAAAATATATGATCATCATTATTATCAAATTAGTAGGATAAAATAAATTTTAACTCAATTACATAATATACAATGAACGAAACACAATTTGAATCTGCATTTATTACTTAAGAACAAGTACTTTAAATGCAACTAACTATAAAAGACACATGATTAACTTTTTAAATGAAAAGTATCATAACAGTGTAATCATGTCAATGACAATAATTCTAAAAGTAAATTCTAAAAATAAAAAAACATTTGAATGGATAAGAAAGAAAAAATGGTTGTTTTTTCTTAAAAATGGAAAAAATATGTTTAAACATAAAAAATGGCCATCTTATTTTCCCTTTTCTAAAAAGTTAAATGGCTTATGCTAAAAAATGTTTTACACAATGCTTAGTTGTATTTCTTTTTTGGGCAATACATGCCTTTGTATAATTGAGCACACAACATTACCATCTTTTGATATGATAAAAAGCATGTCAGTGAAAAAACTGCATAAATGCATTAATAATGAAATTTGAAGAAAAATTCCAACCTGAGAAAATAGTGTAGCAGCTTGACAAGTGTCCACCATAATTAGCATCTCCTTGAATCTGAAAAAGATATGCCTCGGATATGCTATTATGGATTTATGGATAAGATTATAGTGCATAAAAAGTTAAGTGAACAGAGTTTTCTCAAAAGATGCAGCCTCCAGGGTTGAAAGATCACCTATGTTTTTCTTTCATTTGTTTTACCGCATCAGCCAAATCGTGGCTTTGGAGTTCTTCATTGTCTTGAAATTTTAGGAACTCATCCCCTCCATGACCAGTCATGTACAAAAGTATATGGCTTCCCTCATCACTTAATAGTCGCTTTGACCTTGGAACAGCTGTTTCATGCCTACCAGTAAGGATGCGCAGAAAATTTTCAACTGTCACTTCATAACCTCGATAATCAACCTGAAATACAAAATTAAGTAATCACTACTTTGTATAAATGGTGTTGCATAACCTGTATTATTTTTAATTGATGAAATTGTTCATAAGGTCTTTTGAGGTAGTATGAAAGAAGTGCCTAATCACATAGACAAAAGAATTTATATTACTTATGTGTTGAGTTCATGACAAGTAGTAACTATATTTTACCATTACACATAAAAGAGAATTTATAAGTTGCAATCTTACTATTTCTCAATTATCACATTTCCATTATTTATGTCATTGATAAAGATGAAGAAAGAGAGGTAATAGCTTCAATATTTGGTAAGCAATTAAAAAGCATAATCACTTTTATTGGACAATAAACCTTATTTGCTAGGTTTGACATAAGGGATTCCAAACAAAACCAACCCAATTCATCCAAAAGAGAGAGTGCTGAACTGAAGGCCTTCAAATTAAATCTTAGTTTCCATTAAAAGAAAAAGGCATCAAAATATGAAGGTTGTAGTTTACTAATCTTATTGTTTATCTTAATAAGTGTAAATCATACATAAAACAACAATAACAATCTGAACCATAATCTCACTATGTGAGGTCAGCCAAAGTGCAACTCATGCATATGAGAATAAATTATTATATAGATGAACCATATAAAAAATGTCTTTAGGGTGATTAGATACCTACTCCAAGCTTCTAGATTTACTACGATGACTTTTATTTGGATACTATCAACACCCAAAATGAGCTAGGAGAAGAAAACTGTAGAATAAGGTTGAAGTTCATCTTTCCTAAAGACAATGGAAAAAAAGTAAAATATCATTTTGGAAAGTGGAAAAAAATTATTTTCCCTCCTTATAATCTTGCAATCATTTTCAAAACAGGTAGAACATGCCAGTCATCCTTCACAGATGAAGAGACTTACTTCAACATTATCACCATATAAGTTAAGCTGGTGATTCTCATTATTAAACACCTGAGCAGGGAAACTGTTCCTAGCATTGCAAGCCATGTCATCTGCCAACATCAGTATTATCCTTTCATCAGGTATCCCTAACCTTTTTACTGTCCTGTTTCAATAGAAAATGCAAAACAATCATCCATCCCCAAAAATTATAGGAATACAAAATATTGTCATCACCCTACTTACCTGTATAAAGAAAGCGTGTTAGCCATATGACGATAGTTGAACCTAACATACATCAATCACATGTAAGAAAATGAGATTTGTATTAATAGCACAAAGCAATCCATAAAGATATGGTGCTCGATGTACAATTACAGTTGAATCCATTTTTAAAAATTAGACACAAGGAACAAAGACTTGTATAATCAAATACAATGTAAAATTTCTGGCCATAAAAAAATGTGGCTGTATAACAGCTTTTCACTAAGGTAAACTCAGGAATATGATAAGGCAAACTGTGTAGTCTTATTTCATGCAAAACAAACAACTACTTTAAAAGTTTAAATAGATGAACTTTAAGTATCAAATGATGCAAACTATATATTCAGTTAAAATAATTAACAACTGACAAGTGGTATTCAATAGACAGGCCCTTAGTTCGCAACACAAGCCAGAAAGATACAGAACCTCACTCAATTCATAACAAGGACAAGACTCTACTGTCCTATACGAAACATAGTTAATCATCAGTTAGGTCATATGCTGATTCACAATGTTACTAATAGTAGCTTCTGTTCCTTATATCCAAATCAAGTGTCATGATATCAAACTAACTGAAAATTATGTTCCAAACTTTCCTCCATAAGCTCCTGATGAAATTCTAAAGGGTCGGTAACATTGCAATCCAAGTAATAATGCACATGAGCTCCAGGGCGAGTTTGTTAACACTCAAGTCCAACTCTTGGGGCTCTTAGGGTAGGTCCTGTTGTAGTTGGGAGTTCCAACAACAAACACAGCATATTGAAATCCAGCTCCTAGCACCCCTACATTCCCAACACTGTAGAACGTAGAACAGATTTAAGAACCATCTAGTGGCAGCTACAGCAATAGTGAACATGGAGCGGTGCTGACTTTGGTGGGTTGGAAATCTTGGGACTCCAAAACCAATTATACCATTAGAGGTGACTCCAAAAGCAATTGGAATGTGTAACGCTTACTCTTATATGACAGTTTGATCTTAAATTACAAAAATCACCACCGCTTGCTAGAATCAAGCTACGCGTTGATATGAGGCCCACTCGAACGACCAACACTTATCTAACTCCAAAGAAAACGAAAGGAAGAGGAAAAAAAAACGTATTGAAGCGATCGAGACTCGAGAGACGAGGCCACTTGGTACCAGAATCGTGATGTGCAGACCAGGACCGCCCAGTTATTGTTATGCAATGCGGAGGGGGAAGATGACGACGAAGCCGGCTCGACCACGACGGCCACCAGCAGCAGCAGCAGCAGCAAGGCCGCCACGGCCATGTCACGGCGGAGCATCGCCATTCTCGATCCCCCCTTCCCCGACGGAAGAATCGGAACAACCAGAAGCGGAAGCCGGAAGGCAGACGCTGACATGGAGCCACGTCGTGTTGGGCCGGATTTGGCCGGGCTGGTCTAGTAGAAAGAGGGCCTTTTAAGAGTCGAGATTCCTTGGAACGAGACTTGTGATTAATATAATATTATATGTTTTATTTAATATTAGTTAATTTTAAATTAAATTTTAACGTGACATGATCGTATATCTGTTGACACTTATAGTTATATAAATAAATTACAAATAAATAAAAATATTGATAAGTTTCACATTGAGAGAATGAATTCAAAGCTTACATTCTCAAGGATTTTTTAATTCTGGTTTGTTCTTACTGTATTTTATAGTAAGACTTACATTAAATACTTTACTTCTCATTTATATATAAACGCATCGAAAAAATTCTATACTTTGTATTTTATACTTCTCATTTAAATACTTTACATTAAATACTGTATTTTATATATTTTTATTCTATAAACGCATCGAAAGAATTCTTTAAAAAACGCCCAAGCCTACACGTGAAAGGAGGAGAGAGCACGTATGAAGGACGGTAACGACGATGGACCAAAAATTATAAAATTAGCAGCAACAACTTTTATTAGCACTACCAGCAATTTAGCTTTATTTAAAAATAAAATTTGTAAAAAAATTTATTTATATAAAATATATATTTTAATAAATAATGTAATAAAAGTAAAAAAAATTATTATAATTGTTTGAAAACGAAATAAAAAGAGATTTTTTTAAAATTAAAAATAATAAAATAAATAAAATTAAATATTATAATAAATTTTATGATAAAAATATATATAATACTGATGACGCACACAAAAGAAATTTGTGCAGTCTGTGCAGAGTACTCGCGAAGTCCAACAGTGGTCTTCAGCAGGATAACTACCCAACTAACTTCCTAGGACACTGCACCCACGTGCGGATAATCTTCGCTTTCTCTGGTTATATTTGTCGTTGTATTTTGACATATTATAATACTTTATACTTACTTATCGTAAGTATATTACTTACTTATATTTGTCGTTATATTTTTTATTATTCATACAATCAAAACAATCTTATTACTTACTTGTCGTAAATCTGAAGTCATCAAATTCAATTCACCTCACGTAAACACCCAAACAAACGAAGCCTCAGCTCACTTCGCCCGTCCAGATTGACGAGAACGGTGGAAGATCGAAGGGGAAGAGAAGCCTCGCGGAAACCCGAAGCCACGGTCCACACTCCACAAATCCTGGCGGCGGACGCGGCGGCGGCGCAAGGTCTCGATCGGAAAGGAAATGGGAAGGTGCCTGCGGAAAGTTTCGACGAACGGTCTGCCGGTGGCTCCGAGAGCACGGCAGGGGAGGGCGGGAGGACGGCGGGAGAGGGAGACGGAAAGAAAGGTGGGGTCGGAGGGAAGGAAGGGTGGAGGATGGTGTCGGATTTCAAGAGGGATTTCTTGGCTGGCGCCGTGATGGGAGGGGCGGCGCACACGGTGGTGGCGCCGATCGAGAGGGCGAAGCTCCTGCTCCAGACGCAGGAGGGGAACGAGGCGATTGTGGGGAAGATCGGCGCGATGACCAGGAGGAGGAGGTTTAAAGGGATGATCGATTGTATCGTGAGGATGGTGAGGGAGGAGGGTGTTCTTTCTCTCTGGAGGGGGAACGGGACGAGTGTTATCCGGTACTACCCTTCCGTGGCACTCAACTTCTCCTTCAAGGTATGAGCTTTCCTCTGTCTTCTTATTTTACTCCGTGTTTTCCAATTGTTGGATTTTTATTGACGAGGAAAGAAACATGACCGAATGTTGCTGTAGTTTGCTTTCATCGTGTAAGGTGTGTGTTTATGTTTCATATGTTTTACCGTGTAAAAATTGATGCGGAATTGTTATAATTCTGTTACAGGTGTTGTTGTTTTGGTTTTGATTCGCTTAAAATGTTTAGAACAGAAACTGGAGCGCTCTTTGAATGAGATGATGAATACAATATTATGGGAAGTCAATTTTGGAGGGCATGAAGTTTGGATTTCCGTGACGGTAGGGAAGAGGATAGACTCACTGAAAATCAGGGAAGTATGCTCAGAAACTGGAAAAATATAAAATCCGGAATAGATAGGGCAAGCATATCAAGAAGATATCTTTGAATGGAATGTGCATGAGGATTGGATTTCAATGATGGCAGTAGCAACGAGGATAATCTCTTACTGCAAATTTGGAGAAGTATATGCACAAACTAAAAAAGAATACATGTCATGAATAGATGAAGCAAGCCTATCAAGAAGGGAGCTTTCGATGGAATGACGTATAGCTTCAAGCACATTATGGCCTTTGCAGTTGTAATTAAATTTAAAATTATTAACCTTGCTATTGTAAACATACACAAAAGTATAAAACTTGCTATTAAGAATGCAGTCTTTCGTGATCTTTTCTGGATGAGATTTGCCAAATTATCTCAATACATCTTTCCAAATTAATGGATCTTTTAAGCACAAACTTCATTACATTGAAGTATGCATGTTATATTGGTTTGTTAATTTTCATGAAATTTGTAAAATTCATTATATTCATAGTAAATTAGTTTTAAAAATAAATTAGCTTGAAGTGATGGCTTCTTCCCTTTTCTTGATTTGCATCTTGGTTTTAATTTGGTTATTGGTAAAATTATTTCTATGGAAATTCATGCATGGATTTTTTTAAAAAAAAATGCTAACAGCGTATGCCTTACTGTAAAGTTATACCCTTTCTTTTTTGTTTGCTGATATCTTATCTTTAGACAAGTTAGATTGACTTCTGATTTAGTAGTTTGTTTTAGTCATCATTTTTTGTTGCTTCATAGTAGTTCTATATACGTTACAAATGGTAAGCACTATATCATTTAGGACTGAAGCACTTGTTTTTCAAAACAATTGCTAGGTTGCTTCCTATAATACCTAGGTGGGTTGAGTGAATTATTTTTTTATACGTAATAGCCCAAAAATCTCTCACCCTATTCTGTTTCTTTTAGACTTGATTTAGAAACACACATTGTATTACTTTTTCTTCAAGGAGTAGAACATACATTTGCATTTTTTGTCCTCTCACATTTTGGCAATTGGGGTTGGAAAGATACTTCTCCAAGTGCAGGCTTACATTACCTTGCAAGGTTTGCCCTGTCTATACGGGAATTTTATGAACCATATATGCGAACAGCTAGAGACCTCAAATTGGTTAACTGGCTTGAAAATGGTCATATTTTTACAGTTGGATTAATCTTTCTACTGGTGTTGGGATCACTTCTCTAATCTTTTGATGGGACCATAGATGTGGTGGTGGTCCAATGAGTTTCCATGATATGTGAAATGAAACTTCTTTCATGATCTAAAATGGCCAAAGAACAGGTTTCTTTTGTGTAAATCCACTTAAATACAAAAAAATGGCTTCCTGATGTGAGTTTTCTGTCTAGAGTTGTTTTTTATTCACATTTCATGCACTTCTATGTGTTTTTGGAAATTGCCTTATGATTTTTCATTAAAAATGAAAATACCACCATTGACTATTTTCAAACTGATTGCAATATCCACTGCAGGACCTGTATAGAGACATGTTAAGGGGTGAAGATACTTCTCAAGATGGCAATGTCATTAGTGGAGCTGCTTCCAATTTTATCGCAGGTTCTGCAGCTGGCTGCACGACACTCATCATCATTTACCCACTTGATATTGCTCACACACGGATTGCGGCTGATGTTGGGAAGACTGATTGTCGTCAATTTAAAGGGATGTCTCATTTCCTCCGTACCATTTATATGAAAGATGGTGTAAGGGGAGTCTACCGAGGTCTTCCTGCATCTCTTCATGGAATGATTGTCCATCGAGGTTTATATTTTGGGGGATTTGATACAGCTAAAGAACACATGATGGTGCAAGATCCTAAATTGCCATTGTGGAAGCGTTGGCTTGTTGGACAGGTAATCACTACTTCAGCTGGGCTTGTATCTTATCCATGTGATACCGTCCGGAGGCGAATGATGATGCAATCGGGCATGGATCAACTAGCGTACAGCAGCACTTTAGATTGTTGGAGAAAAATTTACAAGACGGAAGGATTTGCATCTTTCTATCGTGGTGCAGTCTCTAACATGTTCAGGAGTACTGGCTCGGCTGCAGTGTTGGTGTTGTATGATGAGGTAAAAAGGTTCATGGGTAGGGAATGAAGGTTATAGGAAGATAACAAATAGAAACATTCTTTGGTTATGTTAACAGAACCCATTTTCCCCCAAATCAACAGGTTCTTGATGAATGGCTTGAAAATAACCAGGTGCAGATTACTAAACCGATGCAAATGTTCAGTGCACTTTACTCCCTCTCTCTCTCTTTCCGGCCCAGATACAGTGTATCCTAACACAGGTTTGCCGATACGTTGTAAGTTTGTTCATGCATCGTACTTGACGAAATTGGTTACTTTTTGCTTCTGTTGGTCGAATGATGATGAAATCTTGTACCGCGTCACTTTCAATTGTCTATCGTTACGTGATTAGATCTTTTAATTCATATAACTAGATCTTTCGGCCAGCACGATGGGATTTATGCTTTATATCCTTTATTACAGGCATAGAAAAACCAAAAATAATTAAGGCCCATTGAGATGGTAAGGATGTTGGGCAGGATTTGAGATTTCCACGAAACAATCCTTATTCCTTGATTCCTTCCAAACCAACCAACACTTTTCAACTATTGGGCGAATCAAACAATCTTAATTTTAACGGGACAAATTTTTATACGTCATTATCACCACCTAACTTTTTATACCTAAACTCTTATGCAATTTTAATAAATTCTAACTCTTCCTACCTAAAAGGTAGGGAAATGAATAGTAGTGGTAGCGTGAGATCCAAAGATCATTTTTAAACCGAAGAATATTGATGAGAAAGATAAAGTAGCGTGGGACTCCGACAAAAATGAAAATGATACAAGGATACACGATTAAGACCGAGTAACCTTTTTTTTGCATCGAACCATTGGTGAATGCATGTTGCACGAAGTAGGCGATTAACTTGGCGTTTATCCTGAGGCTAAGGCTTCAATCTGATCCAGAGTCATGCCTTCCTCTGTCTCTTCGATGTCGCCCTTCCTTGCCCTTTGAATAGTCACGAGACCTTTTCTTCTCTCGTCCCTCGTGTCTTCTCTCTTTTTCATGCCTCTTCTCTTCTCGCCTCCGCTTCTTCCTGGCCTCCTGATCATCCACTTCTGGAGCTTCTTCCGCCAGCTGAGCCGGCTGAGTATCAGGGATTGCAGGCAATGCGTTGTCCAACACAGCAGATGGCGCATCACTTGCTTCTTCTGGAAATGGATTCGACTGCGCCCAACTTTTGTGGCCCCTATAGAAGATAGAACAACCAAGCAAATCATTGAACGGCAGATGTAACATGACTAAAAAGGTAACCATACGCCCTTCGGTAAATAATTGTATACAAATCGTTTATACGCAAAAAAAAAAAAAAACCGGAATGCATGTAGAAACACAACGCTTACTTCACTATTGTTCAACAAACGACCAACAGTGAGTAATAGATTTACCCTACCAGGCCAAAATATTACCAGTTGAAAAATATTGTTCACCAAAAAGCTTTGCAGATTGAAGTGAAGCTTCAGACGGTGATCAGCCGATCACTTATATAAGGCAAATGTTTTTGACGTTGTACCAACGATAAGGTAGCTGGTTGGAGCATGGTAGATGATGGGATTGTTTTGCTCCTACTGTCTTAGGGGAAAAAAGAATGAACGGGCAACCCCACAGCAAGAGAAAATTTTAACACACAAGTAGTCAAAACTTTTAGGACTAGTAGCCCTCAAATGGACGGTAATATTTATTGAGAATGTTGTTCCATTCATCTCCCCTCCATAGAATATGAGATAGTCCAATGTTAAATAATAAATGTGGTCTAATTCAAGACACGGGAAGGGGATCCATTCTATCCATTGCTTATCCTGGCCTTGAATGGTCTATATGATGTGTTGGCACATGGCAGCAGTGGCTGGTCTTAGATTTCTTTTTTCTCTTCTACCCCATTTCATTCGGTCATTATTTTACCATCAATTGCAGTTCTCTAACAATGGAAGAATTAAACATTTCAGGAGCTAGTGTTTAGCATGTGTTAGAAGATGAACTTTCTAATGAAACCGACATGGCTCTTGGGAAAAAAAAAACTAGGAAAAAGGTTGATCTGATCACTGTCTTCTAGGAAAAAAAACAGGAAGAAAGATCCATTTGTAATGTTTTTTGGTTAAAAACTGCACTTTTAAACACATCCTTAGAAATTAAAAAAGTTTACAAATTCATATCTACTATTGAAATTGATTTCACAACTGCAAGCATAAAGACAGTTAACAAGGCTTACTTATACAAGCCGACGCCTTGAACTTGGGCTGCTTCGGCATGACCTGCACCTAGATCTTCTGCAGTAGATCCCCTCTTCACAAGCTCAGAATATTCATGCTTATCCAGTCTGTTTCCTTGGGGCCGGACAGCACGTTTTGGAGCCAATCCAAGAGCCTCACGCATGGCCCGCTCTTCCTCTTCCTTAATCCTCCGTATCTCTTCTTTCGCTGCTTCTGCATCTGACGCAGCAGCTTTCTTGTCCCTAGCATACCAATTAAGATCCTTTCCTAGAAGATTAAACAAGGATAAAGCAGTTAAGTCAGTAAGAATAAATGCATTTTACCACAAATGAATGATTTTGTTCGTTTGATAGCAACTGGGTGTAGTGATGAATCAGCCAAATGAAAATCCAAAGTAAAATTGCAGTATTTAGGAGACTCGAATCAATGCAGCAAAAAATATAAAAGTATTTTGTTATTTTGATTCATGAAACCGAACCAGCATCTTAGATGAGGACCATGAATTGTTAAATGATGATTAAAAAATGGATGCATATTTCAATCCTTTGCATTTTAGAAGAGCAAGTCTCTGATAGACTAGCTTAGTCACCCTTTAAGTCCCTACATTTTAAAAGACAAATGTAGATGGATAACCTACAAGCAACATAAATACACAATTTGCCCCTTGCTACCACCAAATCTGGCTATACGAGTTACAGATGTGATGCTTGAACCAATAATTTCGTCTAACAAACCATGTAAACTTTGATTGACATTTTTCAACATAACCAAGAGATTTAGAATTCACACAAGCACAAGAATTTTCAAAAAAATCTCACAAGCACTTTGTTTCTAGACTATATGCTAAGAAATCAAAGCATTCTGAAATCAGTTCTGCATGATTAAGAAAACTTGAAAGTATTTTACATATGATTATACCTGATAATATTATTTGATGCAATATGTGGACATCTACAACCATTAGTTTAACAGAAACTTTTTTTAGATCTTTTTTGAGTAAAACCCTAAATATGAAACGGACGCATAGCATGAGAATATCACACGAATAGAAAAATGTGCATCATCCACGCTTGCAAACTAATAAGAACACAAACTTTAAAAATAATAGAGTAGCACCGAAAGAATCAAGGAATAAACAATACCTTTCTGCCATCTACCAACAGGAGCCATGATACTATGGCCAACATAGTTCTCTCGGTGCTTGTCGACCTTGACATCGTCCCACTTGAATTCTGCGCACGAGGTTGATAATTTAGAGGACATGTAAAGAAACACGATGCTTGCGCATACACTTTTTTTGCGTGGAAAATTACGAATTACAGGTACAACCGAACGAGTTGGTTCCTATAAACTAACCAGAATCAACAAGCTAAGGAGCAAAGTAGGCGATGAAAAAGACCCCAAAACAGAAAAAGAGGAGAGAGAGAGAAGCAGAGATCTTACGGTCACGACCGCCTCGAACCCCTCCTCGCGATGGATGATACATCTCTACCGATGTCGCTTGGTCGGAAGATCTATCTCAGCAGCTGCGAGCGGACGGAGAAGAAGATGCCGGCAGCAGCCGGAGACCAATTTGCCCTACGTTCGCCGATTCGCCCTTTGACGGAAGACTACTACATCGGCCGTTGAAATCTCCGGTCGGACCGCCAGTGAAAATTGATGGGCCTAGAGCAGTGCGTTTGGGCTTTGGATCTTTTATACGGATGCGCTTAAAAAAAATTTAGGTTCCGTAATCAAAAATTACTTAATAATTATAATGATATGAAAAAAATTTCATATTTTTTTTATCGTATTCTACAATTATATCAATATTAAAAAAATATAATTTTACTATTTTACATACTTTATTTAAATAAAATAAATACAAATCATTGTTATCTTATAATCTAAAAATCAATACATCTTTTTCTTATTTGATAAATAATTCAGAGTTTTTTTTCACTCCCAAAACTGAAAAAGCCTACATCAAATGCAACCTTAGTAATTGTTTGCATAACATTTTAAAATTTATATTCACTTAAAAACATTCATTTTTAATATATTAAACATCAAGATGTTCTAACAAGAATTATAAATTTCTAATAACAAGAAAATAAATATAAATTCGTAGAAATTTCAGCCGTTGTCAAATCATCTTCTACCGATTTGTAAGTAAAAAATCTTTTATTTCTTGACATTGATAACAATTTTGCCTAAATTAAAATACAAAATTTCCATCATTTCAACGTCTTATAAGGTTTTAAAAAATACTAATTGTGTTTGTTTGTACAACTCCTAACCTTTTCACCACTGTGTCCTTTTCATCGCTTACTTTCGCTCCATCGTCTTCAATCATTTTTTGCCTCTCGTTTGTTTGACATTATAAAATTATAAATATGTTAAAATTTTACAAATATTTTTATTTATTTTTAAAATAATTTTTTAACAAAACAGATTCTTAAAATATTATCAGTAACATTATAAAAAAAACTATGTAAAATTAAAACTTTTAACAAAAAAATATAAAATACTATTCAAACAAATAAACGTAACTTTTTAACTGTTATTTCTTATTTCAAGTATCGTTCTATTACTTTAAGCGTTAGAAACTATATTCTAAAATTCAAACAAACGTATCTTAAACAGACCATCTATTAGAATTTGTATGATGATAGACTTATTTATTTTTGATCATAAATATTAAATTATTTTTTGGATGATAATAGTGTTTTAATTGAATTTGAACTTAAGGACCTCTGCCATTAAAATGAACTTATAAAGTGAAAGATCAATTATATTAAGAAAATTCTATATTATAGACCCATAAGTAAATGTCTAAAAATATTCTTAGATCAAATAAAATCTTATCAATTTTTTTAGTGATAATATCTTAGTTTTCTATAATTCACATAAATGCAATAACATTGCAGAGTTTAATTATCACCCAATAATATAGACCCGGCCAATTTGAAATTTTCATGCATAATAATATCAACAACATTTAACAAATGCACCAAAACGTGTAAATTCGCAAAAGATATATTAACTAAGATTTAATTTTAATTATTCAAATGTTGATATCCGTAAGTTTTTTAAAAAAAATATCAACATTTATGCTTTATAATATAGCTGTCAATTTTTTTAAATAAAATTATTTTAAGATAATTTTATTGTATCATTAAAATTTTGAATTCAAAACTATAAGTTTAATAAAGGTGTGTTTGTCTAAAAGGTAAAATTAGATAATATAAGTTTATATTTTTTAAAAAATTATATAATTTATGATATAAATATTTTAATATAATTTTTTAAAATAAAATATTATAATTATTTGATAAATATTACCGTAAATTGCGATGATATACAGTATAACGGTAAAGAACTTGACCTTTGGATGATGTGCTTTACTACCAGTAGTCTCTGCACGAGCAGCATCCTTCCTCGAAGCAATGAAATCGGTTCCGATCTCGGACGATGATCTGCCGGCCGGCGATCTCCGACACCAATTTGAACGCAGCATGGCAGTCGCTGCACACTCGCAGGTTCTTCATGATCCGGATTGGTGTTCCCGGCGGCGTGTTCAGCAATCCAAACGAAAGAGCCAGCTTCTCGCTGTGCCGATGAAGAACGAGTTCCTTCTTGTCCTCCTCCACATCCAACAGCACGGCCGAAGTGTCCGGCGTGTAGCCCCGGAGCTTCATCTGCCCCACCAGCTCATCCCATTTCCCGTAGATCTTCACCACATCGGAATGAGCAGAGTCTCCGGCCACAAACTCGTGGACAGCACCGTCGACGCATATTGTGCTCCGTCCAGGAGTCTTCTTCACACCTTGGTCTCTCATCAAACGCCTGACGCGGGCTGCGTCGTCCCAACGACCCGCCTCTGCGTAGGTGTTCGACAGCACAACGTAGTAACCGTCGTTCAGTGGATCTAATCTTCGAAGGTGTTTGAGGGCCTCCTCCCCGATCTCCGCATTCTTGCGAACTTTTGCGCCGCCCAAAACGGCACCCCACACCACCGCGTTGGGTGGAATTGGCATTTCGCTGATAAATGCCAGTGCCTCTTCAAGCAGCCCTGCACGGCTGAGAAGGTCGACCATGCAACCGTAATGCTCGATCTCAGGGGCAATTCTATAGTCTCTGCTCATGCTACTGAAAAATCTGCGGCCCTCCTCCAACAATCCCATGTGACTGCAGGCATGCAGAAGTCCCAAGAACGTAACATGGTTTGGATGGATTCCCACCTTCGTCATCCTTGTGAAGAGCTCCAAGGCCTCCTCACCGTGCCCATGCATGGCCAGCCCCATGATCATGGCAGACCATGTGACAACAGTTCTCTCTTCCATTTCATCGAACACCCTCCTGGCTATCTTCAGGCACCCGCATTTGATGTACATGTCAACCAACTTGTTACATATCCGAACGTTGTTCCGGTACCCACACCGATCGGAGTACTCATGGACCCTCTTACCAAGATCAAGCGCACCCAAATCCGCACAAGCCGCAAGGACCGCCACAACAGTCACCTCGTTCGGCTTCAACCCTGCCGCTTCCATCTCCTCGAAAACATGAATTGCCTCTTTGGGGTTGCCGCACTTAGCGAACCCGTCAATCATTGACGTCCACGTCCGGACAGTCTTCTCGGGCATTGTGTCGAACAGTTCCTTGGCGCGCGTCACTTCCCTTTGCTTACAATAACGGGTAATCAGTATATTCCAGGACACAACATCTCTCACCGGCATTTTCTCGAACAACAGTCGCGCATCCTCCATCTCCCCGCAACAAGCGTACATGAGAACAATCGCATTGACGAGGTACGTATCCGAGCATAACCCGAGCTTCTCCACAAACCCATGCACCGCTCTGCCGACGGAAACCTCCGGAGCGCCAGAGCAGGCCTTGAGGACGTACGACAACGTGAAATTGTCAGGAAGGACGTCGGCGCCACGAAGACGGGAGAAAAGGCGGACGGCATCGAGGGGCGAGCCGGACTCGGAGAAGGCGCTAAGGCAGGTGTTCCAAGTGAACACCTCAGGTTTGGTAGACAGGTGTCGGAGGAGGAGGCGGGCGTAGTCAAAGGTGGCGTCTGGGGAGAGGGCACAAAGGAGTGCGATGTCGGGCAGTGGGAGGAGGGAGATGGGTTTATTGGTTTTGATGAGCTGGGCGTGGATTTGCTGTAGATGGGAAGGGGAGAAGATGGAGAGAGGGGGGGCGGCGGCGGCGGCGGCAGCGGCACCGGCGTTGTCAAGGGAAGACAGTAGCCGTGGTTTCTGATTGGTGACGGAGAAGACTTGGCGGGCATGTACACAGGATGCCAACATGTTCGCTAACTGAAATCCGAAAGTCACGGTGACGATTGCACCTTCTTATTCTGGATTCTTCGTCTGGCCCAAATTGTTTCCAGAAACCATTTAGATGTTCTAGTGCCGGAGCTGGTCCAATGCTGAAAGTTCATGTATAAGAATTTCGATTCCAATATCACGATGATATAAGTAAATTTTTAAAATAAATTTTTCATATTAACTTTATTATAATATTTAATTACATTAATATTAAAAAATATAATTTTCACATTAATATTATTTATTTAAATATTAAAAAATATCAATTTTCGTGATCTTTTTGAACAATGTAAGAGTCAAAAATGCAAAAATTACATTTAAAAAGAAAAATTAAAAAAATCAATTTTTGCTGCTATCGATATTCCCAAACGCACCCAAGAACTAAAATTGGAGAGGCAAGTGAGTCAGATAAACCACCTCAGTAGGAATGAATGCTACCAGGCCTGCAAGTCCAAGGCTGTTTGATATAACTTCAATTTAAATCAAAAATTACTTCTAATTTAATGATAATATGAGAAATTTTCAAGATAATTGTTTCAAAAAAAACTCAAAAAATGTTCAAAAGATGTTTAATACAAAAAAATTGAAGAAACTATTTTTACCTACTTCTGAAGTTAAAAAAATTCCTACCAAACAAAACCTAAGAATCTAACGATAGAACTAGTAAAAGTGCAATTTGGGAATTGGGAGATGTAGTGTCTGGTCCAGGAAGAAATTTATTAGTGTCTAGATCAGGAAGAAACAGAGAAAGAGAACCATCTAGATCATTATAGAATGTCTACAATTTGAAGATCCATCATCTTCTGCTGTAAATAAACTACCGTGGAGAAAACACAAATGGTTTAACAGAACCATAGAGGCATCAAACAATGTGGTGACTCTTTTGAATGGTCACTCTCTTTACGCGGTTTTGATGGTGAGAAGTGGCTATTCGTTCAATTGAATGTGGTATCTCCTATCTGAGAACAAAAGCTGTCCAGATCATGCTGGAAGGCAGGAATCCAACAAAGGTCCTGCTGGTTTCTCTAATTTCCCCATCAGCTCAACCAGCCAACCGATTTTACTTAGGCACTAAATCACACCCCAGAGGACTTCACCAACTGCAGGGAAGAAGTGGATCTACCCATTACAGTTGGCACTTTTATGTTGTCTTCTTTGGGATTTTCGCATCAGAGAAAGTCGACAAGAAACCCAAATTATACATAAGATCTTCCAAGCGCTTCATGTTTGTTAGGTATAGATAACCAATCTGCATCAAATGATCAAGTAAAAACAAAGTAGGATGCATACTAGTATTGATGTGTGCATCCCAATGATGTTGATCATTTGTTTCCATGGTCCAGACAACAAGAAAAACAACAAATGGGGGGAAATTATACCAGAGTTTCAAGTGAAGATGCTCTGTTGTAAACAGCAACACCAGCACGTTTCTTTGTCCGTGTCTTGCTAGATACAATGTTCTTTCCCCATCGGAGAACGTCCCTATGGAAATGTTTCATTTAATCTTAGGAGAAGCAGAAAAGTTCTTCAACCCAAATTGGTCAACAAGCAACATGATTTAGGCAAAATTACCGAACATGGCTATGGCTCAGCAAGAAGAAGAGATTAAAGGAGAGGAAACAAGAATATTCAGAAAAACAATGCCAGAAAATATTTCATCTAATATTTAGCATGGATTTATTCATGAAATAAAAGGTAAAAAACAAATCTTGCATTTAAAATGAATATATGACAAATATATCTGCAATGGGGTGATCCTATAGATGGAAACATTGTAAAGGATAGGATTTCTACAATAACCCAAACCAAACTTAATTTAAAATTTGTAGATCTTTAAACATGATTCTATATACAGACGAAAGATCAAATAACTGTGGTACCGTTCTTCCTCTGTTAGGTAATCCCCATCTAGAAGTGTTTTAAGCAATGCATCCTGCATTGATAAGACAAGAGATGATTATTATTACTTAATCAATGCAAACAATCATATATGCACGTTTTACAGCCTGTAGGATGGTTTATTGCAATCTTTTGCACAATGAAAAATGCCTGAATAAAATCACTCACGAAACTCTAGGAAGCACAGTATCATCAACACAACTTTTGGCCACTCAGGACATCTATCACCAACAATCTCGCCAGAATGTGATCACAAGTGAAACAGGGAAGTTTCTTGTCAAGGCAATAAAATATTAGCAAGAGAACACCAAAGATAGATGGACAAGCTTTGCCAATAATGTAACAAAAGCCATCAAAGCTTTTTAAGGTATTTGAATTGTTTTTGACTAGACGTATCTACAATCACTGAACAGTTGACACTCTAACAAGCCAAATCAGATGTTAATTTCATGAAATTATATTTTCAGAACATCACATAAGAATATTGCGTGAACCACTGCCAACATATTTAGCAATTCAATAAAATAATGAATGCATACCTGTGCTTCACATCGTACTATAGACATTACACGTTCATTGTATTCGTCTATGGTCAATGGAGGAAACAAAAAATGTCTGCGTGCATACAACTGTACAACATACCAATAAAAGCCATGTAAGTCACAAACATCATACACTAGTAACACTGACAAACAAGAAAATACTTTAAAACAGTGATGATATATTTATTAGTTCCTAACCATCCTACTCAGAAGAGTGTCACCGTATCATATCTTGCAGATATAACATATGATATGACGAACTTCTATCATACTACAATGATACCATTTGATTCACAGAATATCAATCCAATTATGCAAATTCTGTGATAGTACAAGTGGTAAGAAGTAATCTTAATATTCCGCGAGAAAACAATTACAAGAATTACAGCATTTCAGAAAAGTCACTCTCACGAGAAGGCAAGAACAAGGCTAAAAAAGACTGCCAATTTAGCATACAATACAATACCACAGAAGAAATAGCAAAATTGTTCGGTACAGCTAAAATAAAATCCAAGATTTGTTGATAAACACAGCAATTCACAAATCACAATACCAAGGGAAAACAAAAACCAAGAACACTCGAACACCAGACCACAAGGCGTTATTACCTCATATATGCAATCTCCCAGGTAAGCCAAAGACGCGGCATTATATATAGACCTAGGCCTCTTCACTTCAGGTGCAACAGGCAACCACCATTCACGCGGCTCCCTTCCTAAGAAACACCAAATCCCCAAATAAATCCCAACGCGACATAAGCAGTAAACCAGAAAGAAAAAAAGGGCGATGGCCCAAGACAAACCTTGTCTGGTCCGGTGGTTGTGGGAGTTCCAGAGGGCGCTGGCGGGAAGGTCTTGCTTCCGGGAAGGCACGGTCGGCGCGGTTGTTGGTCGCGTGTCCACGAGTCGCGTCGGGGGACGAGACGGCCTGGAGGGCCGACCGGCATTTGGGTTCGTGAGTTTCGGACTAGGGTTCAAGTCCCACGACGCTCTCAGGCCTGGATACGCCATGGTGGTGATGGTGGTGGTGGTCGCCGCCGGGGAAGCCGTCGCTCTTCGGCCCTCCGCCGCCGGATCGGATAAATGGACTTATTTTAGCTTTTCCGGATCGGATAAATGGTTATAACCCGTAAAAAAATATGGACGAGTAGAAGTGATGAAAAATAATAAATTAATTTTTTTA
>JAMKPZ010002188.1:0-23644 GCA_024699675.1 Amphibolis antarctica
ACAGACTAAGATAAATAACTTTAAATTTCAAAGTACGTTGATAACTTCACAGAGTAATTGATGGGTAACATTTCAGATTAAACATATTTTACTTTGTTTTAACTAACTTTTTTCCCAAAAATGTTGCAAACATTTTTTCCCCAATAAATGTTCATTCATGTTAAACGAAAGTATAATCAATGCACTTAATAAATCAACTTTTCTAACTAACATGTAACCGATGTTAAACAAAAGTATAATCAATGCACTTAATAAATACACTTTTCTAACTAACTTGTAACCGATGTTAAACGAAAGTATAATCAATGCACTTAATAAATCAACTTTTCTAACTAACTTGTAACTGATGTTAAACGAAAGTATAATCAATGCACTTAATAAATCAACTTTTCTAACTAACTTGTAACCCGTCGGTAGATCCAACGTTAACTGACGTCCTTCCATATTCCATTCGATAACTTCAAAAAAATCCTTGACAAATGAATCCAAAATATCAAATCCTTGACAAATGCAGTACAGAACTACCGTTAAAATCGCAAATCCTTGACGAGGGGACTTCCAGTGGACTACGCAGGTGAGGATGATTGGGGAAAATGAATCGTTGTTTTTTTTTGTCTTTCATCCAACAAGTGCCTACAAAACTGACTTCTGTAGGCACCTACAGAACCATTAAACCCATACTATATATATATATATATATATATTTCATGAAGTCTTTCTCTCATGATTTAGCAAGATGATCCGATAATAAGGTCTAGGAAATTTCCAAACCAAAGTTAAAGGATCAAGTGAAGCTAAATAAGGGAAAGGCTTGGCTTGGAACTTTTGTGGGGTTCTGACTTGAAACTTCTGTATGGATCTGAGTGAAATAAAGCTTTCTTACATTCAAAACTTTTGTGATTTTTAGTCTAGGGAGTTTCTTTGATGCCTTGTGTGAAAGTACAGATCATGCACTAGAGGGGGGGTGAAAGTACAGATCATTTGTAAGTAATCTGAGTAATAAGTGCACTGGTGGTTCACCAAAAGACTACATCCACCCCCAAGCTGTCTAAGCTTGAGCCTAAATCTAATCAACTATTTAACAACAATTACAACTGATGTTTGAGGTTAAACACCAAATCAATCAGTATAAGGGTTTAATGTCGCACCCTTCAACCTACACCCAAGGGTTTCAGGTAGAATCCTTCAACCAACTCAAGTGTTTATGGTAGAACACTTCAACCAATTATAACCTTGAGTTTTTAGGTGGAAACTCAATAAACCAACGAAAACCAAAACCAATCGACCAACACCAATTCGTGCTTAGTGTGAGTGTTTTCAGTGAGGAGGAAGAAGCTTGAGCATAGAAGAAAATTGTTTAGAATCAAAAGTGTGCATTTTATTGATATTAATTTATGTGTTTTATTGAGTTTTAGTTGCATTCTGCATTGAATTATGATGATTGCAAGGTTAACTATACTTTTGAGCAATATGCACATTTATTCACTTTAATGATGCATGAATTAAGTTTTGAGTCGTTAATTATGTTTGTGTTGATTACCTATTGAGAAAGGAATTAAGGATCAACAATTGACTCTTTAGGTTGCTTATAAAGTGATTAATTCATAGAAAAAAATCATGATTTATGTCTAAGTGAAAAGTATGAGAGTTAAGCTGTTTACCCACGAACTTAGGCGAGGGTAAACTGGATTACCCTCGCACCTGCACCCTGTTTGTTCTGTACAATGAATTTCATTGATGTAACAACAATTGCAATCATAGTTAAGGTTTAAATGTTATGAATTATTTCTCCTGTAATATGATATGTTTCACGAAAGGTATTATTTAAGTATATGTAGGTGAATTCGATGAGAAATTACAGGGAAATGTGTAGAAGATTAGAATTGAGGAATTTATCTGAGCTAAAGCTCAACTATGAAGAACGTGGATGGACAGGTTAAAGAAGTGGATTGCATGGGATGATCACACACATTTGAACGTGCACCACGCCCTTATTAACTGCCAGCTCATGAATTGCCATTGCCCCCTTCTATAAAATAGTCTCGTAGCCATGAAACTAACCCCCCCCTCTTCTTCCTCTATCCGCCATTTACGGATCATTCTCCATCTTCTCATCTTCCATCTTCCACCCACTCATCTCTTCTGAGAGGAGATTGACAACCTCCTCTTTTCCAACCATTCACATAGTGTATTTGCTGTTCTTTTCTCAACTTGAGCGTATCCTTGAAGGAGAGACTCCTGGCGCCGGCTGCTTCCTCCTCAGTTCCTTGGTGTAATTGTGGAGTGATGCCCAAAATCTCACTACAAGGTCGAAAGGAAGGCCTGCTAGATTGACGACCTGGTGGACTGGAAGTAAAGACAAAGAGAAGTTCCTAGCCTGAGCAAGTTTCGAAGGAAGAAATTACAGTGAAGCATTAGGTGTTCTTTCCATTTTTATTTTCTTTATTTTACTTCACCCTTATATTTACATTCGAATCTACAAACACCCACTTTATGAACTTGGTTTCGGTAATTAGATTTTCTTTTAGGTTTAATGTGATGTTGAATGTTGCACTTTTACTTTACAAGTTGTTCATACTGTATTGTGTTTCATGCATTGTATTGTGTTGTTGTGCTTTAAACTATCTAAAAAGACCAAAAATATAATTATTCAACTCTTACAAGTTTCAGCTAATTCGAATTGTACTGTTTTTATATCTGAAACTCACAATTATAGCACAACCCTCGAGTACGTTCGAGGGCGAAGATGTTTACCCACAAGCTATCTTGAGGGTTAAGTGCTGTTCCTGTGCAAAATGATAAATTTTATGCAAATTGAAGTGTATAATGTTAAAACTTAAGAAGAATTAAATATTTGGAAGTAAAATTTACTAGATAGAATATTTCAAAGTAAAATTCACATCATTTACTAAAAGACTAAGTTAAAAATCCAAATATTCTAAGTGGTGAAGAAATTAAAAGTTAATGAAAGAACTCTGGAAAGTATGATCCAATAGGTATTTAAAGAGCATCCTAGCAGTTAATTGGAACAGATCAACTGTGACATTACTTAAAAGATATGTAATCACTTGTTCCATTAATTGAATACACAAATTTAGTTAAACACCAAGCAAAATCAATCCTTGTGGAAAAACCCGTACTTGCACACTAGCTATATCTGAACTCGTGCACTTGTGGTGAATTAAATAATTTCACACACATAATTTTTACAAGAATTAAATTACAAGTGTTGTGTAAAAGTGGAACAAGTTTTTGGCACCGTTGCTGGGGATTGCTTCAATTCCTGTAGTAGTGTTGTTTTTGCTATTTTGGTGTTAGCTAGGGCTGCAATAGAATTTATTTACATTTGCTGTTATTAAATTTTATTTCATAGTCTTACTGCTATTCCAAAGTAGAGTCTTGTCTTTAAATTCTGAATTTCATAATGGACTTATATAACTCGTATTGGGGTGATTGTGGGATTGTTCTAGGGACTAGTTATGAGGATTATAATTATTTTGATTATGTAAGAGGAGATTATATACCTATGGAGTTTAATGATTACTCTTCATAACATGATTTAGAAGGACTTAATGTTAAATCTCAACATAATTATAACTGGAATGACAATTCTAATTTGTGGGACTGTAATGACAATTCAGGAATGCAGAATTATTATTCAAAGTATAATCATATGAATGAAAATCAAAATTACCAATCAAATATATCATTACAAATCCAACAATTAACGGATAAAATAGATGAATCAATACAAAATAATGAAGAGAGTAATAGATTGAATGAATTACAAAATGATAATTATTTAAATTGGTTAATCTTACAAGAAGATAAGAGTGTTTAAGGTATTAATACAGGTATAACAAATCTTAGAGATAATTTACCAATTAATACTGGAATCGATCAGAACTATATTAATCGAAGAATATCATAGGAATTTGAAAAATTGCTGAATAGATATGATGAATCAATGTAGAAAATGAAAGATAGTAAGATGTTTAATGAGTATGAAAACAATGATTTTAATTGGGCATACTCAAATGAAAATCAAAATTATCTAGAGGTGAATTCATTAGAAAGTATTTTATTTACAGAGAAGAATATACGACCATTTGAGGTAATGGAAGAAAATCAGTATAATGATTTAACTGCATTTAATTATATGGAGAAGTTAGATGAAATTCAAAGATCCATTGACTTATTCTTAAGGAATTCTAATTCTAATTTATCTAAATAAGATGAATATTATCAACATGAACCTATAGACATGTGCGCAACACTCACACCAAATCAATTCTATAGTGCTCCAGAAGTTGAAAATTTTAAGGAAAAAGATCAAATTTGGGAAGGGTATGAATTACTTGACTATTTGGTAAGGGACTATTCAGTTGGACCATTTGAGGTTGTGAACAACCCTATTTCCAAAAATATAGAAGAGTCACCTGAGGTGTTAGCCACCCTTAAATTAGAAGGAAATTTTAGTGTTCCTATGACAGATAACGTGTCAAAAGAAGAATCAAAAGATGTAAGTATTATATTAAGATCTGGTGTTACTTATGAAGGTCCTAAAAAAGATGATAAAGAAGAACAAATTAATGAAAATTTTACAAAGAAAGAGAAAATTAATGAAAAATCTAGTCCAAAAAATAAGGCAAATGTTGAGTTCGAGGATAATACAGAAATTGAAGAATCTGTAAACAGTAAAGAAATTGAGAACAAAGTTGTTAAGAAAGATGTTATAAATGAAGATAAGTTAACAAACGAAAACTACTTTTCATTTCCACATAGAATGAGAAATGTTAAGGATCAAGAATTAGAACAAATCAGTAAAATATTTGAGCAAGTTAAAGTCAATATACCATTATTGGAAATTATTAGACAAGTTTCTTCTTATGCCAAATATCTTAAAACTGTATGTACCAAGAATAGAAGGAAGAAAATATTAAAAAAGGCATTTTTAGCTAAAGAGATAAGCTCCATGTTAATTAATCCTGTACCTGAAAAATTAAACGATCCAGGAACTCCTGTTATTTCCTGCTATATAGGGGATTGTTATTTTAATACAGTGTTAATAGACTTAGGGGTTGGAATTAATGCCATGCTTAGTTCTGTTTATGAGAAGTTAAAATTGGATAATATCAAACCTACAAGAACAGTGATTCAGCTAGCAGATAAATCCATAAGAATACCTTTAGGAAAAGTGGAAAATATTTTGGTAAGGGTTATAGAGTTTGTCTACTCTGTTGATTTTACTGTAATGGAAACAAAAGCTTCAAGTGTAACTCAAGATCAAGCTATAATACTTTTGGGAAGACCTTTTTTAGCTACAGCCGATGCTTGCATAAGTTGTAGAAATGGTTGGATGGAATTAGCTTTGGGTGATCAAAAATTAGAACTGAATATTTTCAGTGAGGTTAAGAAAAATTTTAAAGAGCTTCAATTTAAAAACTTTAAAGTTAATCTAATCAAAACTTTTAAAATAGATGAGGATTTAAATGTAGAGGAATTAGATCATGTTGAAAGATGTGTAATACCAACTAAAGAAATGTTGAAAGAGGATCTATCTGAGCAAACTGAGATTATGGATGTAAACGAAGAACAATTTGAAATTGATAAAAAATCATTAATTTCAGAATACCTTGTTCTTGAACTGAAACCACTTCCAAAAAATTGAAAATATGCATTTTTGGAGAAAAATGAGAATCTACTAGTCATCATTGCTTCTGATTTAACATCAATACAAATAGAAAATCTTTTAAAAGTGTTGAGAAAGCATAAAGGAGCAATAGGATGGTAGATGTCAGACATAAAAGGTATAAGTTCAACTATTTTCCAACATAGGATTATTTTGGAATCTGAAATTCAACCTATTAGGCAACCACAGAGAAGATTAAATCCAAATATAAAAGAAGTTGTTAAAAAGGAAATTCTAAAATGGTTAGACAATGATATAATAATTTATCCAATATTTGATAGTTCTTGGGTGAGTCCAGTGCAAGTAGTACCAAAACAATCTGGGATAACAGTTGTAGAAAATGACAACAAGGAATTAGTTCCAACAAGAGTTCAAATTGGTTGGAGGGTTTGTATAGATTACAGAAGACTGAATGTAGCAACTAGGAAGGATCACTTTCCACTGCCTTTTATAGATAAAATGTTAGAAAAATTGGCAGGGCATGAATATTATTGTTTCTTGGATGGCTATTCAGGTTATAATCAAATCCTTGTTTCACTTGAGGATCAAGAGAAAACAACTTTTACATGTCCTTTTGGAACCTTTGGCTTTAGTCGTATGCCTTTTGGGCTATGCAGTGCACCTGCTACATTTCAAAGATGTATGACAGGCATCTTCATGGATTTTATAGATGAATTTTTAGAAGTGTTTATGGATGATTTCTCTATATATGGGGACTCATTTGAAAAATGTTTAAGTAATTTACAAAAAGTGTTAGAGAGATGTGAACAGAAAAAGTTAGTATTAAATTGGAAAAAATGCCATTTTATGGTTAAATGAGGAATACTCTTAGGATATGTTATTTCTGCTGAAGGCATAAAAGTTGACAAAGCAAAAGTGGAATTAATATCTAATTTACCTATTCCTAGAATAGTTAAAGATATAAGAGCATTTTTAGGACATGTTGATTTTTATAGGAGATTTATTAAAAACTTTAGTAAAATTTCTTGACTTTTAACTCAATTATTAATTAAGGATGCACAATTTGAATTTAATGAGGAATGCATGAAAGCTTTTAATTTCCTTAAAGAAGCCCTAACCACTTCACTTGTAGTTTATGCACTTGATTGGTCTCAACCTTTTGAATTAATGTGTGATACATCAGACTATACTTTAGGTGCTGTCCTGGGTTAGAAATTAGACAAACTACCAAGAGTAATATATTATGCTAGTGAGACATTGAACAAAACATAAATTAATTACATTGTAACTGAAAAAGAATTTCTAGCAGTAGTATTTGCCTTAGAAAAATTTAGGTCATATCTAATGGCAGTTACACTATCATTTACACTAATCATTCAGCACTTAAGTACTTGTTAGTTAAAAAAGATGCTAAACCAAGGCTTATAAGATGGATTTTGTTATTACAAGAGTTTGACTTGGAAATTAAGGATAAGAAAGGTTGTGAAAACACTGTGGCAGATCATATGTCAAGGTTAGATGCTTCATTTCTACCTAATCCACCAATAGATGACACATTTCTAGATGAGCAATTGTTTATGCTAAATTCCTGCCCATGGTATGCTGATATAGTTAATTATTTGGCTATGGGTTTAGTACCTCATGACTGGTCCAGTTTAGACAAGAAAATATTCTTTTCGAGGGTTAAATATTTTTTTTGAGATGATCCTTACCTGTTTAAGCAATGCCCTGATCAAATTGTAAGGAGATGTATCCCAGACATAGAAACTCAATTAGTGTTGTCATTTTGTCATGATCAACTCACTGGAGGACATTTTGGAGCTAAAAAGACTGCTTTAAAAGTGCTTGATAGTGGCCTATATTGGCCAATGTAAGCGCTAAAATTGTGTTTCTTTTTATACTATTATTCATGCCTTTTAGAGATTAAATGATAAAAAATGCATGATCATAACCAAGATTTTATTATTTTAGCATTTGATTGATTATGCATAAAAATATAATTAAATAATCCAAAATGCACAATTTTACTATGTTATATGATTTAATGCTTATGAAAATGAATCCAACCTTCTTGAGATGAACTTTATTTACTTTTGTAGCTTCTTTAAATGTTTTGATGTGTTTGTTTTGATTTTTGTAGGATAAATAAATGGAAATCAAGGATGGAGATCAATCCACACCTTAGGGCTTCTTTATAAAAAAACCCCCAAATCCCACACCTCTCTCTCTTTTTTTGGCCATTTTGCTCGTGGGATTCCAGCCACCTCCAGCAGCCAACGTCCTTCCATTTCTCCCATCCAAGCATGCACAAGGTAGGGCTCCTTCCTCTTCCACGCCTCCAACTCTCCACTCTCCATGATTTCCAGCACCATCCTCCTTTCACACACAACCCATCCTCCTGCCTATCTTGTGCACGATGCACACATGATAAGTAGGTCCAACTCTTTAGTCATCCTGCCTCGTCCATGTTGGAAAGGAAGAGGGCCGGAAAAACTAGCCAAAACTTCACCCCACATGTTCGTGTATGTTCCGGGTCACAACCCGTCGGAACAGGCCCACCTCCCCGTCAGTCTCAGAACCACGAAACAATCAGCTCACCATTCACCAGCAGAAACGCCTAGAAGCTGGAAAATGACATGGCTGTCATCCATAGCCTGTTTCCCAACACTTACACACTCCACCGTCCAACCGGCCCACCACCGGCTGCCACCTCCGACATACCCAGCAGCCACATCCACAGCTGGCGGTGAGAACTGTTTGTAGCAGCAGGCGGCACATCCGACTGAAGAAGTGCTATCCGGACCTCTGGGATGAACTACCGACCCTAGGAGTGACACCAACTACATCCAGATTTCTACATCGAAAACCCGAGTGCCCATCTTGTTTAACTCCGATGGCACAAAGATGGAATAGGGTGAGTAATCCAGGTTCATCCTTATCCCCATGGTCTTTGCTAATTCTAAGTGGTTACAAGATACTGACGGGAGATCACTTCTCCCCTTGAATGAGTACCCAACCTCCCATTTTTTTACCTAGCTCGAGTGCCACCCAACAATGTGGGAGATCACAACCTTCGGCTCCCTCTAGGTAAGGTATTCCCCCTGGGTACACCAGCCGTGACAATGTCGAGTTATTTTACTTGCCAACATCACATAGGGAGGGCTAGTAGCATTCTTTTATTTAGTTTTCTTATCTTCTATTTTGTAATAGAAAAGAACAGAAAAAAAAAGAGAAGAAGAAAAGTCAGTGGATAGAATCCTTCTTCAATAGAAAAGAATAGAGAAAAGAAAAAAAGAAAAAGAAAAACAAAACAAAAAGAGAAAGGAAAAAAAAAGGAGAAAAGGAAAAGAAAAAAAAAGAGAGAAAAATAAAAAGAAAAAGAAAAAGTTACTTGTTGCTGGGTCCTTAAAGCATATGGACTCCTGTGTAAGGGAAGGGTAGATCTTAGGATTCCGCCGTCTATTGGCAGTCCAATACCCGGCTTTGTCGCAATTTACTAAGTATCCCCTTCTTTTAGGGCTTGGCAACCCATCGATGTCCGCCAACACAACCGGGTGCCGGAACCCATTTGCCGACACCCACTTCTCCCTTTTTCTCTTGTCCTAGGGCTTGACATCCTAGCTAAGTCGTCAACACAGGGCTTGGCATCCCTTACAAAAGACTTGCTAGTAGCTGCATCCTCAGCAGCATTTGGCTTGGCATCCTGCTGAAAGTCGCTTCCACCCCCAGGTTCCGATGCCCACATTTTCGGAACCCACATAATTCTATCTGTTATCTCTACAACCCCAGAGAAAACTCATGAGGAAGAATCAGCATAACTATGGGCAAAAGGACAACTATCGGATCTCTCCTCTTGACCCGTCTTTGTCGCCTGAGGGTCACTTCCGACAGACAAGGGAACCACGTTTCCAAACTCACATGCGTGAATGTCTGAGCAGTTGTATTTTGACGTGAGGTGAGACACCTTCCATTCCCCTACAGGTCTAGATAGCACAATTGGGTCGGAACAGCTACCTTGAGCGGACTCCATCGCAAGCAGCCGCTTGAAGCCCTTTTTCTTTACAAAGCCAACAAGATGAAACACAGGAAAGAGAGTCACCAGAGATTATCCTAACTTCCTCACACAACTCACCATAGATATTCATAGATAAGAGGAGGGAACAACACTCCCCCCTCACCTTTGGAAACTAACGTACAAATGAGTGTATAGGAAAAACAAGCCTGTCGGATGGTTCAGCCGGTTGCCACTTAGGAGACACAGCTACCCGAACCACGACCCACACAAGATGAGATGTCTCATGGAAAAAGAGTAGGTTGTTGGGTAAATCAGTCGATGCTCCAGGGAAGGCTCGGTAGGGGGGAGAAGATGTCCACGCCGGTGAAGCGGAGGCCCAACACCTCAAACAAGAGCCCAACGGAGAACTCCACTGGTCTGGACTGAAGGCCCAAGATGAGTTGCGACTCCACATTCGTCAGGTTGGAGTACATCTCGGCTACTAGACCGGGGACGGTCTCCACCCGGCAGAAGTCCCAGACAAAGGGAAGTAGGCCCTACGTGGCGAATAGCTGCTCCACCTCCGACAGCTGGTCGAAGCTAGACGACTTGACGAAGAGAACACTCTTTATGGACAGGCGATCATCCACGGGGAACATCAGCTCCTGGTCAGTTTCGGGGGGAGAAACACCATCGGTAGTCGCCTCCTCGGAGCCGGTCGGGGTACGGTACCACGAGAGGGCCAGTCGGATCGACCCCACGTCTGTTGCCGCATCATCGGGGACTTCCAATGGCACCAACGAAGTTCCGGGGAGATGCCATTGTCGGTCCACCATCATCTTACGACACATCTGACGCCGTGAACTCTAGGGAGTGGCCCCCACCGATGCCTCGCCTTCCGCTTCGCCCGCTGGAGGATGAGAGGTAGAGGCACCAGGATCTCGCTGCCATTATGACAACCAACACTGGGACATGGCGTCAGCTGTAGAAGCATCACAGTCGTAGTCAGTGAGAGTGAAGAAGATAGAAAGATAGGCCGACTCGGCCCGATCACGACAGACCAGCTCCGTCGTTGGCAAATTCTTCAGCGTCAGCGGTAAAAGATCAAGCCATTGTTAAACGGCCCCAGAAGGCGACCGTCGGACATTGCTCGTGATGGCTTTTGTGCAAGGCATCATGGTGATGAAAGAAAGATGAAGGGTGAAGGAAAATCGAGAGAAAGAGATCAAGCGAAGAATGGAAACAAGAAGAGGAGATGAAGAAATTTCGAATGACTTCACCTCCTATTTATAGGAAATTCATGACCTGGATTTTGGCTAGCCAAGGCGGCAACCGGTTCAAAAACTGGTTGCACAGAAATTGAGAAAGCTGAAATGATTCCTGACAAACTTTAAAGGGTATGATCGTGGCATGGAAATTGAGAAAGTGGCAAGGAAACCGGAAAAGATGAACGAAAATCAAAAAAGCTGCAGCAAGCACGTGAAGCCTTCATGTCACCTACCGGTTGCCGGCTCCCGCAAGGCGATAGTCGCGTAACCAGCCGGCTAGAAGGTGAAATCACAAAAAGTACGACGTGACCATTCACTACATCCACTGTAGCTTTTGAAAAAGCAAACACATGAAGCAGTCACGTCACCTGCTGGTTGCCGGCTCCAGCAAGGCGGCAATTGCGTAACCAGCCAGCCAAAAGGTGAAATCACAAAAAGTACGACGTGTCCATTCACTGCATCCACCACAGCTTTTGAAAAAGCAAACACCTGAAGCAGTCACGTCACCTGCCGGTTGCCGGCTCCCACAAGGCGGTAGCTGCGTAACCAACCGGCCAGAAGGTGAAATCACAAAAATTAAGACGTGACCATTCACTGCAGCTTTGAAAAAGCAAACTTTGAAGGGTACAATCGTGGCATGAAAATCGAGAAAGTGGTACGAAAACTGGAAAAGATGAACGAAAATCGAAAAGTTGCAGCAAGCATGTGAAGCCTTCAGGTCACCTGCCGGTTGCCGGCTCCCGCAAGGCGATAGTCACGTAACCAGCCAGCTAGAAGGTGAAATCACAAAAAGTATGACGTGACCATTCACTGCATCCATTGCAGCTTTTGAAAAAGCAAACACGTGAAGCAGTCGCGTCACCTGTCGGTTGCCGGCTCTTGCAAGGCGGCAGTTGCGTAACCAGCCAGCCAAAAGGTGAAATCACAAAAAGTACGACGTGACCATTCACTGCATCCACCATAGCTTTTGAAAAAGCAAACACGTGAAGCAGTCACGTCACCTGCTGGTTGCCGGCTCCCACAAGGCGGTAGCTGTGTAACCAACCGGCTAGAAGATGAAATCACAAAAATTAAGACGTGACCATTCACTGCATCCACTGCAGCTTTGAAAAAGCAAACTTTGAAGGGTACGATCGTGGCACAGAAATCGAGAAAGTGGTACGGAAACTGGAAAAGATGAACGAAAATCGAAAAGCTGCAGCAAGCATGTGAAGCCTTCAGGTCACCTGCCGGTTGCCGGCTCTCACAAGGCGGCAGCCACGTAACCAACCAGCCAGGAGTTGAATTTATGAAAAGTATGACGTGATCATTCACTACATCGATAGCTTTCGAAAGATAAAGCCTTCACGTCACATCCCGGTTGCTGGCTCCCACATGGTGGTTGCCGTGTAAATCGGCCAGCTAAGAGCTAAGACGTGGGGAAAGTACTACGCGACGTCGACACAGCTTTCAGACATAGCATGCAAATGCTTTCCACCTCGTTGCCCGGTTGCCGACACCCACAAGGTGGCGGCCACACAACTAGTCGGATAACACCTGGCATCCCTCAGTCAAGTGACCGAGAGTGTAAGTCCAACTCTACTTCATAGCCAGCGATAGATAATTCACAAAGTGTGAAATTTCACGTGGCTAACCATTCACACATGGAGGGTCATTCAACCCTAGGATGTCGATTTCCTTCCCTTGAGGTCATACAACCTCACCAAAGGAGGGGCATTCTGTTGACCCCATGCTTAAACGAACTTGAAGGGAGGGAGCAGCTAGCTAGCCACCGACACGCTGGTACAAAAAAATCGGCAGTCGGCTACCGAAAACTCCCATTGGTGCAGATGGTTCGGGGAAACTGCCGGCCTACCACCGGCACGCCGGTACAAAAGAACCGACAGCCGGATCAATAAAACCCCCATTGGGGCAGATGGTTCGGGGAACCAACCGACTTCCCACTGGAAAACCGGTATAAAAAACTGGTAGCCAGCTCCCCAAAAACCAATCTTTGTGCAGATGGTTTGGGGAACCAGCCAGCTTGCCGCCGAAAAACTGGTATAAAAAACCGGCAGCCGACTCCCCAGAAACCCAACTTTGCGCAGATGGTTCAGAGAACCTGCTGGCCTGCCACCAGCAATCTGGTAAGAAGACTCGACAACCAGTTCCCATTTCCCCGGGAGGCGTAAGTCTACCCTCCCGATGCGCCAGAAAGCTTTCTGGGTTGACGCCACCAGCATGCATCCTTGCCAGCGGCGGCTGTATGGGTGTACGAACACGTACAACCCAGCGATTCCCATTTTTTTAGGAGGCGTAAGTCTACCCTCTCGATGCCCAGGAAAGGTTTCCGGGATGACGCCACCGGCATGCATCCTTGTCGGCGGTGGTCGTTCGGGTGTACGAACATGTACAACCCGACAGTTCTCGTTTTCCTGGGAGGCAAAAGTCTATCCTCCCGTTGCCTCAGAAAGTTTTACGTGATGACGCCACCGGCATGCATCATTGCCGGTGGTGGCCGTACGGGTGTACGAAAATGTACAACCTGATGGTTCTCATTTTCTTGGGAGGCGTAAGTCTACCCTCCCGATGCCCCAGAAAGGTTTCTAGGATGACACCATCGGCATGCGTCCTTATCGGTGGTGGCTGTTCGGGTGTACGAACATGTACGACCTAACGGTTCCTGATTTTCGGGACAAGCAAAGATGCCCTCCCGGTGCCCTGAAGAAGCTTTCGGGATGAGGCCACTGGCATGCATCCGTGCCAGTGTTGGCCAAGGAGGAACGTGAATTCTTGTCTCCAGTCAGGGAGGGGGGGTGTGACGTGGCAATCGGTAGCCTTAGTTGGCCATCCGGTGGCCCAGCTGGCTGCCTCACCCGACCTTCAGCTCTTCGGCTGAGAGGTCCGTAGGGGTGACCGTTGTGTCTTTCTCTCTCCCATTTATCATTGGACCCCATGTGAATCTTCACGTTAGTTGACCCCCACTTGTTTTCACCGGAAGGGATAAGGTTATTACTCCTGATGCCTTGGAAAGTTTTCTAGGATGAGGCCATGTGGGGCCAGAATGACTGTCGTGGTTTTTCATTTTTAGAGCCGGAGAGAGGCCGAGAATGCCCGGGCTGTCTCGGGGTGCCTAACACCTTCCCCAATAGTACCCTGAGCCCCATATCCAGTTCTCCCATGTTTCATATATTGTTAAATAATTTTACGTCATTCCCATGGTTTTATCGTTTCGATGGTGGAAGGACACTTCCTCATCCAGTTTTCCTTGTTTTCTACCTAAAAATAAGGTGGCGACTCTGTTCAACGAGCCATCTGCCCCACGTGGTGATGCGCTCACACAAACACCTTTCAATTCTCTATACCTCGGCCCATCCACCAGCGGGGCCGGCGAGAACCCATGGGCTTCCGGGTGATAGCCAGATGAAAGAGAGTGTATAGTATGTCGGCGGCGGGCCGGCTGGCCCACCGATCCATCTGTTAAAATGTGGGCTTTGGGGAGTTGGTTGCCGGATTTTTGTACCGGTATGCTGGCAGTGGGCCGGCTAGCCCCCCCGATCCATCTGTTCAAGTATGGGCTTTGGGGAGTCGGCTGCCAGATTTTTGTATCGGTATGCTGGCGGCGGGCCGGCTGGCCCCCCTGATCCATCTATTTAAGTATGGGCTTTGGTGAGCCGGTTGCTAGATTTTTGTACCGATATGCCGACGGTGGGTCAGCTGGCCCCTTGATCCATTTGTTCAAGTATGGACTTTGGGGAGCCAGCTGTCGGATTTTTGTACCGGTATGCCGGCGACGGGCCGGCTGGCCCCCCCGATCCATTTGTTCAAATATGGGCTTTGGGGAGCCGACTGCTAGATTTTTGTTCCAGTATGCCGGCGGCGGGCCGGCTTGCCCCCCAATCCATTTTTTTAAGTATGGGCTTTGGGGAGCTGGCTGCCGGATTTTTGTATCGGTATGCTGCCGGATTTTTGTATTGGTATCCATGCGTCAAGGCTACGAGTAGCTCTTCTCCTTCAGCGCCTTCAACCAGTCGTCTAAGCAGTCGTGCGAAGCGTCCGAAGAGCGTCTCCTGCATCCGAACTTGCGTCTCTCCGAAAGGGTGGAAGCTTCTTTCGGAAGGGGTGAAAGTGTGCTGAATGGGGTGGAAGGCCCCTTCTTTTATAAGGGATTTCCTTCCTTCTTTGGGGGGATCCATAGATGGAAGCCAGCGTATGTCTCGGTTCAATAACGTGATCGGCGTGATTGATTGATTGTGAGATTTAAGTGATTAAATCTCGTTGTATATTTCTAATTGATTTGGCTTACCTTTTCAGGTAGCTAACCGGCAGTCGCCTCGTGATAAGTGAATGCTGGCTGGTTGGGATCGAGATCTGCCAGGAGTTTTCAGTTGGTGATTCAAGAGAAATGGCTGTAGTGGATAGCCGGAGCTTTGCACCGGCTAGGAGTTCGACTGCCGTGTGTTTATCCCGGAGGTCAGACTAGGCGCATGAATGGACCTACATGTTGGTGGGAGAGTTAGAGGTCGGCCACTAGGGTGCTTTACCGGTGTGCCGGTAGTTGGTTGGTTGGTTCTACCCGGCCACCCCCTAAGGGGAGCATGTCTACTTAGTTGGGGGATCCGGGGAGCCGGCTGCTGGGGTTGGTTGCCGACATGCCGGCGGCGGGCCGACTGGCTGCCTGATCATCTTATCTACACATGGGTCAACAAGGAGCCGGCTACTGAGGTTGATACCAGCATGCTAGCGGTGGGTCGGCTGGCCGCCCAATCGACTAGTCGATGCATGGGCTAACAGGGGGCCTGCTGCTAGGGTTGATACTAGCATGCCGACACCGGGCCGACTGGCCGCCCGATCAACCTATCTATGCATGGGCTAACAAGGGGCCGACTACCGGGGTTGATATCGGCATGCCGACGACGGGCCGGCTGGCCGCCCGATCAACCTGTCTTTGCATGGGCTAACAGGGGGCCGGTTGTCGGGGTTGATACCAGCATGCCGGCAGTAGGCCGGCTGGCTGCCCGATCAACCTGTTTACGTATGGGGGTCAACAATGATAGTGCGGGTCCTTTTTGTATCGGTATGCTGGCGACGGGTCGGTGGGCCCCCCGATCCATCTGTTTAAGCATGGGGTCAACACCTTCTTTTACATTTAAATGTTGTATGTTAGGTTGGTCTATAGATTCATCTCATAGGTTAGTCACAAGACCTCTAAGAAGAACAATTATGGCTGCGCCGCAGCATGATCAACCTATCGAACAAACAATAGGTGGTATGTTTTACCCTAATTTAATGGATGAAGCTTCCTGTATCACACTACCTGAATGCCCTAATGACAGATTTGAATTAAATTCTAATTACATCAACCAATTACCAAAATTTCATGGATTCAAAAATGAAGATGCTTATTGGTTCCTAAAATAATTTAATGAAGTTTGTAATATGATGAAAGTACCAAACATGACTGTTGATGCAATTAAACTGAGGTATATACCTTTTGCTTTAAAAGATAGTGCAAAAAGATGGTTATACAATTTACAATCAAATTCAATTATCAAATGGAATCAATTTTGTTCTAAATTTCTATGCAGAATGTTAAATTTTATGCAAATTGAAGGGTATACTGTTAAAGTTTAAAAAGAATTAAATATTTGGAAGAAAAATCCTCTGGAGAGTGTAACACAATCGATATTTAAAGACCATCCTAGCGGTTAATTGGAACAAGGCAATCGTGACTTGCACATTAGCTATATCTGAACCCGTGCACTTGCGGTGACTTAAAATATTTCGCACATACAATTTTTACAAGAATTAAATTACAAGTGTTGTGTAAAAGCAAAACAAAAACACTTGTAAATGGGTACTAAAATTACAAGATGATCAATGGGTACTAAAAACTTGTTCAATGAAAGCCTTTGTGTGCAATAGTTTGTGTGTGAAGATTAGGTGATTTAGATCTCTAATCTCAAGATTATTTATAGTTTAGGTAGGCTTAAATGGTCATTAATGGCTAGTTTGATTGGGTCAAACCTTTCTAATAACTATTTTTCTTAGATTGGATATCAATTCAGAATAACGAATTGTATTCCAAATTTTACTGTAGCAAATTTGAAATAATGTTTTTCTAAAAACGTTTAATCGAATTTGATTTTGGAGGAATTGCTTTAAAGAAAAATTCGAATAACAATTCGGATATCCAAATGATATTTCAATTTTTTTTATCTTGGGTGTATTTTTTGAATTATAGGGAAATTCGACGAACCATTCGGTTATCCAAATTATATTCCATTTTTTTTTGTCTTAGGTGTATTAAGTGTAGTTTTTCCCAAGTCTAAGTGTGAATACTTAGGGAGTGGATTTTCCTTTGGTTCTTTGCTCAATGGATGTTGACCCCCATGCTTGAACCAAGGAACGAGGAACCAACCAGCTTGCCGCCGGTAAATCGGTACAAAGACCCGACAGCCGGCTCCCCTAAAACCCATATTGGAACCAAGGAATGGGGAACCAATCGGCTTGCCGCCAGCAAATCGGTACAAAGACCCGGTAGCTGGCTTCCCTAAAACCCATATTTGAACCAAGGAACGGGGAACCAGCCGACTTGCCACCGGAAACCAGTACAAAAACCCGGCAACTGGCTCCCCAAAACCCACATTTGAACCAAAGAAACGGGGGACCAGCCGGCCAGCCGCCGGCATACCGGTAGAAATATCTGGCAGCCGGCTCCCAAAAACCCCCAACTAAGCCCACATGCTCACCTTCGCAGGGTGGCCAGGTAGAACCAGTCAGTATCCGCCTGCCACGTAGCGGCTACCAGTTAGCTACCCAAAAAGGCAAGTCGAATCAATTAGAAAGATACGATGGGATTTAACCACTTAAATCTCACAATCAATCAATCACAGGGACCGCGTAATTAAACCAGGATACGCGTCGGCTTCCATCTTTGGGTCCCCGAAAATAAGGAAGGCGACCCCTTATAAAAGTAGCGACCGTCCACCCCATTCAGTACGCTTTTTACCCCTTGGAGAGGACGCCGGCCGGAGGTTCTAAAGGAGGAGAACCGCTCGGAGCCTTGACGCCCTCTCGCCGCAATGGAGCAAGGACTTCTGATCCCCACCGACGACTCCCTGTAGGTAAGCCCTTCCATCCTCGTCATTTTACGTATGTTTTAACGATGTTTTTCTCGACCCTGACCATGCTATACCTTTCCCATGCATGGGAAAGGTCGGAAGACGGACCCGGGTATCATTCCTTCGGAAACACGTCTGAAGGTACCGGCAGCCACCCTCCAGGCTAGGTGAATCCACCCGGCACGGTTGAGTTTGGTTCAGTCCCGACCCTTTCGTCGGGTCCTTTTACGTGGAAACTATGAGTTGCCCAGCGGGTTTTATGTGTTTTATCCAATTTCCGCATGTTTTTCCTGGGAGGCGTAAGTCTACCCTCCCGATGCCTCGGAAAGGTTTCCAGGATGATGCCACCGACATGCATCATTGTCAGCGGCGGCCGTTCGGGTATACGAACATGTACAACCCGACGATTCCCATTTTCCTGGGAGGCGTAAGTCTACTCTCATGATGCCCCGGAAAGTTTTCTAGGATGATGCCACCGACATGCATCCTTGCCGGCGACGGCCGTTCGAGTGTACGAACATGTACAAACCGGTAGTTCCCATTTTCCCGGGAGGCGTAAGTCTACCCTCACGATGCCTCGAAAAGTTTTCTGGGATAATGCCACAGGCATGCATCCTTGCCGGTGGTGGCCATTCGGGTGTACGAACACATACAACCCGGCTATTCCCATTTTCCCGGGAGGCGTCAGTCTACCCTCTCGATGCCCCGGAAAGGTTTCCGGGATGACGCCACTAGCATGCATCCTTGCCGGCAGTGGCCATTCAGGTATACGAACAGGTACAACCCGGTGGTTCCTGTATTCCCGAGAAGCGTAGGTCTACCCTCCCGATGCCCCAAAAAGGTTTCCAGGATGACGCCACTGGCATGCGTCGTTGTCGGCGGCGGCTATTCGGGTGTACGAACACATACGACCCGGTGGTTCCCGTTTTCCCGGGAGGTATAAGTCTACCCTCCCGACGCCCCAGAGAGGTTACCGGGATGACAACATCGACATGCATCATTGCCGATGGCGGCCATTCGGGCGTACGAACATGTACAACCCGGCGGTTCCCATTTTCCCAGGAGGTGTAAGTCTACCCTCCCGACGCCCTGGAAAGGTTTCCGAGTTGATGCCACCAGCATGCATCCTTGCCGGCGACGGTGTTGACCCCATGCTTAAACGAACTTAGGGGGGGGAGTAGCCGGCCAGCCGCCGGCATGCCGGTACAAAAATTCGACAGCCGGCACCCCAAAACCCATATTTGCGCAGATGGTTCGGGGAAGCAGCTGGCCCACCACAGGAAAATCGGCACAAAGACCCGGTAGCCAGCTCCCCCAAAACCAACATTTGCACAGATAGTTTGGGGAACCAGCTGACCTACCGTCGGCAAATCGGTACAAAGACTCGGTAGTCGGCTCCCCAAAAACCCACATTTGTGCAGATAGTTCAGGGAACCAGCCGGCCTGTCACTGGCAAACCGATGCAAAGACCCGATAGCCAGCTCCCCAAAAATCCACATTTGCGCAGATGGTTCGAGGAACCAACCGGCCCGTCGCCGGCAAACCAGTACAAAGAACCCGACAACCGGCTCCACTAAAACCCACATTTGAACAGAAGGGTTGGGGAATCAACCAGCTAGCCACCAGCAAACCGGTACAACAACCTGGCAGCTGGCTCCCCAAAAACCCCTACTTAGTCAGAAGGATCGTGGGACCAGTCGGCCTGCCACTAGCAAACCGGTAGAAAAATCCGGAAGCCGGCTCCCCAAAACCCCCAACTATGCCAACATGCTCCCCTTTTGTGAGGTAGCCGGGTAGAACTAACCGGCATCCGCCTACCACAAAGCGGCTACCGGTTAACTACCCAGAAATGTAAGGCGAATCAGTTACAGAGATATGATGAGATTTAATCACTTAAATCTTGCAATCAATCAATCATACAAACCGCATGATTGAACCAAGACATGCGCCGCCTTCCATCTTTGGGTGCCCCCTCAAAGAAGGAAGGTAAACCCTTATAAAAAGAGGGCTGCCCCCTCCCATAACAGCAGGCTTTTCACCCTTTGGAGAAGACGCCGGTTGGAGGTTCTAAAGGAGAGGAGATGCTCGGAGCCCCGACGCCCTCTCGCTGCACCGATGCAAGGACTTCCGATCACCGCCGACGACTTCCTACCTCGCCATTTTACGTATGGTTTAATAACATTTTTCTCGAGCCCCAACCATGCCAGGTCTTTCCCATGCAAGGGAAAGGTCGGAGGACGTACCCAGGTATCATTCCTTCGGAGACATGTCCGAAGGTACCGGCAGCCACCCTCCAGGCTAGGTGAATCCACCTGGCACAGTCGAGTTCGGTTCAATCGCAACCCTTCCATCAGGTCCTTTTACGTGGAAACTCGTAGTTTCCCAAAGGATTTTACACGTTTTATTCGATTTCCGCTCATTTTTCCGGGAGGTGTAAGTCTACCCACCCGATGCTCCTGAAAGATTTTTGGGATGAAGCCACCAACATGCATCCTTGCCGGTGATGGCCGTTTGGGCGTACGAACATGTACAACTCGGCGGTTCCCATTTTTCTAGGAGGAGCAAAGCTGCCCCCTTGATGCCCCGAATAGGCTTTCGGCATGAGGCCACCAGCAAGCATCCGTGCCAGTCCTGGCCAAGCAGGGAACAAGAACTCTTGTCCCCAGTAGGAGAGGCGGCACAATACACGGAAATCGGTGTTTTTAGCTAGAAATCTAACGTTCCAGCCGACCATCTTACTAGACCTTCAGCTCTTCAGCCGAACGGTCCGTAATGGTGACCGCCGTATCCTTCTCTCTACCTTTTATCATCAGACCCCATGCGAATCATCACATTGGTTGACCCTCACTTGTTTTCATCGGAAGGGACAAGGTTATTCCGCCCGATGCCCTGGAAAGTTTTTCCAGGATGAGGCCATGTGTGGTAGGACTGATTGTCGTGATTTTCCATTTTTAGAGCCGGAGAGAGGTCGGGAATGCCCGAGCTATCTAGGGGTGCCTAACACCTTCCCTAATAGTACCCTGAGCCCCGTATCCAGTTCTCTCAATATTACACGATTTTACGTGATTCCCGTGGTTTTATCGTTTTGATGGTGGAAGGACACTTTCCCATCCGGTTTTCCTTATTTTCTACCCAAAAATAAGGTGGTGACTCCGTTCAATGAGCCATCCACCCCACGTGGTGATGCGCTCACACAAACACCTTTCAATTCTCTATACCTCGGCCCATCTGTTGGAGGGGCTGGCGGAAACCCATGGGCTTCCGGGTGATAGCCATATGAAAGAGAGGATACAGATTTTTGGTGACTTCACTGGGGAGACTCGCTGGATTTTTATCGATTAAGTGGCTCAAACTCTCGCTCGTATGGCACTTTCACATCGGAACCCGCTCTGTCAACATAGGGCTTGACAACCCAACAAAGTCGTCGCTACAGGGCATGACAACCCAGTGAAGTCCTCACTACCGGGCTTGGCATCCCACGCACAAGTGCACCGACAGCTATGTCCTCAGCAACCACCGATTTGGCAACCTGACCAAGTCTACAGAGGCTCGGCAATCATACCGAGCATCTCCATCAGCACATGGCTTCCGAGCGACTCACACCGGAACCTGTTCTTTTAACCCTCGGGCCTGGCATCCCACGCACAAGTACACCAGTAGCTCCGTCCTCAATAGCCTCTGACTTGGCAACCTGACAAAGTTGGCCAGGGCTTAACAACCCAACGAAGTCGTCACTACCGGGCTTGACATCCCATGCACAAGTACGCCGGCAGCTACGTCCACAGTAACCACCAACTTGGCAATTTGACCAAGTCGGCCCCCGCTTGGCAATCATACCAAGCATCTCAATCAGCACAAGGAACATCTGAGAACCATCTAGTCATCGATACTCTCAGCCGGTAGCTGTCAACGACCAGCAGGGCTGTCGCACCACGGAGTTGGGACAGCTAGCCTATTCAGTTCACGTAACACCCTCTATGAGTGGAGCACTGGCCAACATCACGGGGCAGAACTAGGGGCATTCTGGAGGCCTAGGACGGTCGAAGAACTCCACCGGCCCGGACTGGAGGCCCAGGACGAGTTGTGACTCCACCTCCGATAGGTTGGAGTACATGTCGGCCACTAGACCAGGGATGGTCTCCACCCGGCGGAAGTCCTGGACGAAGGAACACAGGCTCTACGTGGCAAATAGCTACTCCAGCGATTGCATCATCGGGGACTTCCAGCGACACCGATGAAGTTTCGGGGAGGCGGTGTTGCCGGTCCACCGTCGTCTTACGGTGCATCCGACAAACCGGTACAAAAACCCGACAGTCGGCTCCCCAAAAACCCCTACTTAGTCAGAAGGGTCAGGGGACCAACCAGCCCACTGCCAGCAAACTAGTAGAAAAATCCGAAAGTTGGCTCCCCGAAACCCCAACTAAGCCAACATGCTGCGCTTTCGTGAGGTAGTCGGGTAGAACTAATCGGCATCCGCCTGCCACATAGCAGCTACTGGTTAACTACCTAGAAAGGTAAGGTGAATAAATTAGAGAGATATGATGAGATTTAATCACTTAAATCTCACAATCAATCAATCATGCGGACCGCGTGATTGAACCAAGACATGCGCCACCTTCCATCTTCAGGTCCCCCCTCAAAGAAGGAAGGTAACCCCTTATAAAAAGAGGGCTCCCCCCTCCCATAATGGCAGGCTTTTCACCCCTTGGAGAAGACGCCGGCTGGAGGTTTTGAAGGAGAGGAGACGCTCGGAGCCCCGACGCCCTCTCACCGCACCAGAGCGAGGACTTCCAATCACCGCCAACGACTCCCTGCAGGTAAGCCCTTCATCCCTCGCCGTTTTACCTATGGTTTAACGACGTTTTTCTCGAGCCCTAACCATGCCAGGTCTTTCCCATGCAAGGGAAAGGTCGGAGGATGTACCTGGGTATCATTCCTTCAGAGACACGTCCGAAGGTACCGGCAACTTCCCTCCAGGCCGGGTGAATCCACCCAGTACGGTCGAGTTTGTTCAGTCGAGACCCTTCCGTCGAGTCCTTTTACATGGAAACTCATAGTTTCCCAACGGATTTTACACGTTTTATTCGATTTCTGCCCTTTTTCCAGGAGGTGTAAGTCTACCCTCCCGATGCCCCGGAAAGATTTTCAGGATGATGCCATCGGCATGCATCCTCGCTGGCGATGGCCATTCGGGTGTACGAACATGTACAATTCGGCGGTTCCCATTTTTCCGAGAGGAGCATAGCTGCCCTCTTGATGCCCTGAAGAGGATTCTGGGATGAGGCCACCAGCATGCATCCGTGCCGGTCCTGGCCAAGCGGGGAACATGAACTCTTGTCCCAATAGGAGAGGCAGCACGATACACGGCAACTGGTGTTTTTACCCAGAAATCTGGCATTCCAGCCAAGCCCTGCTGTTGAAGGAGTAGGTTCCGGTGTGAGTCGCCCGAAGGCCATCAGGCTTGCCTCTTGACGTTGATGACCTACAAGCCTGGAGTGTCCCCACCTAGGTCATTAGGTGGGTGTTGTGGTGCTAGGTTGAGGGAGAGGGGGAAGGAGTGCACCTTGTCGTCTCCTTTCCTTGTACAAACCAGATGGACGCAACGTCTGTTTCCAAGGTTCCTCCC
>JAMKPZ010002189.1:0-21617 GCA_024699675.1 Amphibolis antarctica
TCATATGTTTTACTAATTTTTATTTGTATTCTTTTTAGTGTAGTTGTAAATTCTTTAACATTCTTGTTGGTGTTGTGATGTGGAATGGATGCCGACTGATCATCGAGTGTTCTTTTCATCTTTATAATGCACTTTTGTTATCCTATCATGGTTTATAAAAATATTTTGTGTGGCAGGAGAATTTTAATAACAATGATAGTCTCCATTTGCATTTTCTGAAAAATTCTAAAAATCTGTAATAGATTTGATTTCATGGGCATAGTCTGATGCATCACACATTAATTCAAAAGGTTGAGACCAATCGGGTGTGTAAACTATAGGTGAAGTGGTCAAGGCTTCTTTTAGAAAGTCAAAAGCTTTCATGCATTCCTCATTAAAATCAAATTGTGCATCCTTAATTAATAATTGAGTTAAAGGTCGAGCAATTTTACTGAAGTTTTTAATAAACCATCTACAAAAACCAGCATGTCCTAAAAATGCTTTTATATCTTTAACTCTTCTGGGAATAGGTAAATTAGATATTAATTCCACTTTTGCTTTATCAACTTTTATACCTTCAGTAGAAATAATTTCTTAAAACTATTCCTTGTTTAACCATAAAATGACATTTTTCCCAGTTCAATACTAACTTTTGCTGTTCACATCTCTATAACACTTTTCCTAAATTACTTGAACATTTTTCAAATGAGTTTTCATATATAGAAAAAACATCCATAAACACTTCTAAAAATTCATCTATAAAGTCTGTGAAGATGCCTATCATACATCTCTGAAATGTAGCAAGTGCATTGCATAGCCCAAAAGGCATATGACTAAAGGCAAATGTTCCAAAAGGATATGTAAGAGTTGTTTTCTCTTGATCCTCAAGTGAAAAAGGGATTTGATTATAACCTGAATAGCCATCTAAGAAACAATAATACTCATGTCCTACCAACTTTTCCAACATTTGATCTATAAAAGGTAATGGAAAGTGATCTTTCCTAGTTGTTGCATTTCGTCTTCTGTAATCAATACAAACCCTCCAACCAATTTGAACTTGTTCTACTTTTACACAACACTTATAATTCAATTCTTGTAAAAATTGTGTGTGCGAAATATTTTAATTCACTACAAGTGCACACGTTTAGATATAGCTAGTGTGTAAGTACGGGTTTGTCCACAGGGATTAGCTTTACTTGGTGTTTAGCTAAATTGATGTATTCAATTAATGAAACAAGTGATTAAATATCTTTTAAGCAATGTCACAGTTGCTCTATTCCAATTAACTACTAGGTTGCTCTTTAAATACCTCATGCATTATACTTTCCAAAGAGTTCTTTCATTAACTTTTAATTTCTTCACCACTTAGAATACTTGGATTTTAATCTTAGTATTGTAGTAAATGATTTAAATTTTACACTGAAATACTCTATCCAGTGAATTTTACTTCCAAATATTTAATTCTTCTTAAGTTTTAACATTATACACTTCAGTTTGCATGAAATTTATCATTTTGCATAGAAAAAGCACTTAACCCTTGAGGTAACTCGTGGCTAAATGTCTTCACCTTCAAACTTGCTCAAGGGTTGTGCAATAATTGTGAGTTTCAGAAGTAAAAATAGTACGATTCGAATTAGCTGAAACTTTTAAGAGTTGAATGATTATATTTTTGGTCTTTTTAGATATTTTAAACCACAATAAACAACACAATGCACGAAACACAATATAGTACAAATAACTTGTAAAATTAAAGTGCAACATTCAACATCACAGTAAACCTAAAAACAATATCTAAGTATTGTAACCGAGTTAATAAAGTGGGTGTTTGTAGATTCAAGTGTAAATATAAGGTAAAGTAAAAATAAAGAAAATGAAAATGGAAAGAACACCTAATGCTTCACTGTAATTTCTTCCTTCGAAATTTGCTGAGGCTGAGAACTTCTCTTTGTCTTTACTTCTGGTCCACCAGGTCATCAATCTAGCAGGCCTTCCTTTCGACCTTGAAGTGAGATTTTGGGCGTCACTCTGAATTTACACCAAGGAACAGAGGAGGAAGCAGTTGGTGCCGGGAGTCTCTCCTTCAAGGATACGCTCAGGTTGAGAAGAGAATAGAAAGTACATTACACGAATAGTTGGAGAAGAGGAGGTCATCAATCTCCTCTCGGAAGAGTTGAGTAGGTGGAAAATGGAAGATGAGAAGATGGAGAATGCTTTGTGAATGGCAGATGAAGGAAGAAGGGGGGGGGTTAGTTTCATGGCTATGAGACTATTTTATAGATGGGAGGAATGACAGTTCACAAGCTAGTAGTTAACAAGGGCATGGTGCACATTTGGACGTGTGAGATTATCCCATGCAATCCACTTCTTTAACCAGTCCGTCCATGTTTTCCATGGTTAAGCTTCAGCTAAGTTAAATTCCTCAATTCTGCTCTTTTACACATTTCCCTGCAATTGCTCATCGAATTCTCTTGCATATACTTAAAGAATACCTTTCGTGAAACACATCATATTACAGGGGTAATAATTCATAACATTTAAACTTTAACTATGATTGCAATTGGTATTACATCAATGAAATTCATCACACAGAACAAGTAGGGTATAGGCTAGAGGGTAATTCAGTTTACCCTTGCGTTAGTTTCTTGGGTAAATGGCTTAACCCATAGACTTTGCACTTGGACATAAATCATGATTTTTTTCTATCGATCAATCACTTTATTAGCAACCTAAAGAGTAAAATATCAATCATTCATTCCTTTCATGATAGGTAAACAACACAAACATAATTAACGACTCGAAACTTAATTCATGCATCATTAAAGTGAATAAACGTGCATAATGCTCAAAAGTATAGTTAACCTTGCAATCAACATAATTCAATGCAAAATGCAATTAAAACTCATTAAAACACAATCAATAAAATGCACACTTTTGAGTTTGAACAAATCTCCCATACTTAAGTTTTGCTAGTCCCTTAGCAAAATACTAAAATGAAACTATAAAAACTATGACAGTAATAAAGACTAGTAAATAAAACTAACTAAAACTATGCTAGGCCACTTTCTTAGGGAACATGACTACACTTAGCTGGTGCAGTAAGCCTTTAAACCCCTAGGTTACCCTAGTGGTGGAGTTGTGCCACCGGAGGGTTTTTAGAGGATACACCCACAAAGTCCAAAGAAATAAATAAAAAGAGAAAGAGAGAGAGAAAGAAAGAAGAGAAATAGAACCAACTCAATGATTGTTTGAATCACTTGTTGCTAGAACAATTTCAGGGGAATGAGGTGGCTCAGTCTTTCAACACTCCCTCTCCTTACCCTTAAATTGAATAGACTCATTTAAAATGTGAACAAGGAGTCACCTATTCATGAGAACCATCTGTCTTATGCAAGCAAGAGGAATTCACATATTCACCACTCTCAATTAGAAATTAAATCATTAAAACAGGCACACACATCTCACCAACAAAATAGGGTAATTTAAGATACTCCCATCCTTTCTAAGATATTGGTTAACTCATCACTCAAAATGTCATCTTGTTGATATAGTATCATTCTACTTCATTCTCACATCTCAAATGACTTCAAATATTCCCCTTTTCTACTCATATTGACATTGATCCTTTGAATTTTCTGATTCATTTTTTTTCCTTTTTTTTTCTTTCTTTTTTTCTTTTTTTTTATACTTTTTTTTCTATATATTTTTTCTTTCAGTACTTCCTTTTCCTTTCTTTTTTTCATTTTTTTTTTCAAAATAACACAAACTAAATGATATAACTAGCATTGCACACTTCGAACTAATAAATGACCCGTAAAAAATTAATTTCACCACCTTATATCTCCATAGCCTAATTCCCAAATGAACTCCCTAATGCATTAAAGCTCATACCCTTGCTACCTTCCTTCACATCACCTCTAACTCAGAAAAGTTTGGGAGATACCTTAAGATAATGCTCACTAGAATGGAAAATGTTCATATCATGATCATTTTTATGGTAGCACTCTGCATAGGTTATCTCTCCACTCAAATAGGGTAATGAGAAAGGAAAATAATTCACTTAGAAAACCAAGTTAACAAGGCATTAATTCACATGAAACAAGACGACTCAACCCATTGCACAAGTTAACCTGAAATCCATCTCATCTAAGGGCAATAGGTTATTTGGAATTGGCTCTGGAATTCTCCTCTCAATATAATAGGGTCTTCCCATTAATTCTAATAGCAACACTTGAAACTTACATTCCTCAAGCTTTGTTCTTGAGAAAAACATAAAAGATATTAAAGATGTGAAAATCAAAGAAAAATCACAAATATCGGAAAAGAAAAATTTTAGAATTTTTTTAAACTTTTGAACATTGTTAAGTTACTTAAACTACTTAAACATAATTAAACATAAAAATTAAACATAAACCTTCCCCCCCATACTTAAACTTTGCATTGTCCTCAATGTAAATGGAAAAGTTTAGTATAGATAAGAAAAATTCATGATAAATACGAAATATAATACACATCCCTAACATCAAACTTGAAAATGTGATGCATGCCAAATAATGCATTGAACTTAATAGGATGAAGCATGTGAAATGCATAAGTAATGCTGAAAAAATTAACTACAAATGCTATGCATCAATAAAATATGATGATAAGGAGGTGATATATTTTTTTCAGAAACAATATAAAAACAATGCTCCTATATATCTATCTTGTGGAATTGTACTAGCTCACAAGAAAACCAGGTGGTTTGTCATAGACACCACCAAAGTATAGCCTTATTGACTTGGAAGAGCACCTTTGTTCCTTAGGTTCAGTGAATTCGATATTTGGTTCAATTGTGTCTCAATTTTTTTAATAGTTTGATCATGTGCAACAAGTTGAGAGTTAAATTTTAATGTTGTGTTTACTTTTTGCATTAAGCTTGTTAATTGTTTCTTAAAATTTTGATCATGAATAGGTTGGTTGTGATTTAAATTTAAACAACAATTGTTCATTGCATTTTGTTCAATAAAAGGTTGTCCTACAGATTGAGGTGGTTGTTGACCTGGGTTTTTCCATGAAAAATTAGGATGGTTCCTCTACCTAGGATTATAAGTAGGATTTAAATTTGAGTTGTTACGTTGATTATAAAATACAGCATTAACATCTTCAGAGTCATTTAACATCTTCTACAACATGACCTATGGCAAAGAAACTTGTACATTTAGGCATAATAGGCTCATTCTTTTGTTTAAGTTGTAATTCATCAATTTTATATATCAAGCTAGCCATCTTAGCTTCTAAGGCCACTTGTGGTTCAACAATATGGACTCCCTTAGGGGTAGGAATTTGTTCCTGACTTACTTCAGCAGCACTCTCCCATTGGGCAGTTCTTTTGGCTAGATCTTCCAAAAATTTCCCAGCATTGTCTATTCCTTGGTTCAAAAATCCATTTTGACTTAAACATTCCAAGAGTGTCTTTGTGTGATAATCAATTCCTTCATAAATGGTTCGGATTTGGGTCACTCTTTCTACTCCATGATGTGGGCATTGAGCTAGGAGATCTCGAAACCTTGCAAAATATTTCCAGAAAGGTTCTCTTGGTTTCTATCTACAATTTAAAATTTCATTTTTCCTTTTAATTGTGACATGCATTGGATAGTATTTTCCTAGAAATTTAGAACAAAATTGATTCCAAGTGATAATAGAATTCGGTTGTAAATTGTATAACCATCTTTTTGCACTATCTTTTAAAGCAAAAGACATATACCTCAATTTAATTGAATCAACAATCATGTTTGGTACTTTCATCATATTACAAACTTCATTAAATTCTTTTAAAAACCAATAGGAGGCATCTTCCTTTTCAAATCCATGAAATTTTAGTAACTGGTTGATGTAATTGGAATTTAATTCAAATCTATCAATAGGACATTTAGGTAGTGTTATGCAAGAAGGTTCATCCATTAAATTAGGGTAAAACATACTACCTATTGTTTATTCTATAGGTTGTTCTTGCTGCAGGACAACCATAATTGCTCTTCTTGTAGGTGTTCTGACTAACCTATGAGATGAATCTCTAGACCAACTTGACATACAACATTTAAATATAAAAGAAGATTTGCTTGTGTACCATCATTAAATAAGCTTTAACTGCCATTTCATGTTGTCATGCACAGGTACATCTGTTTACAATAATACTACAACTGTAGTAAATCATATAAAATTTTAGATTTCATAAACACGCAAGAAAACAACAATGATGTTCATTTAGTTTTGAGCACAATACAAAAAAGATGTTCCAAAAGAAATAAAAAACATTGCAAGTGTTCAATAGGGGAGTTTTTGAAACAACCCATGGCCAGGCTCATGGGTAAACTAGTTTACCCTTGAACTAACACATGGGTAGATAGAAAATATTACACACAGTGTTGCAGAGTATTTGCGTAGGGAATTAATTCATGGAACCACACTATAGAAGAAGGCAAGGTTAATTGATGAATAAGTTTAGCATTACAGCCTCCATCAACTAGCTCAATCTTGTAATAATAGAGATTATCCCAAGCACAATAAATAAGAGTGTCTCCATTGATGAAACAGAAAGCCTTGATTCTTCCTACAAATGGCATGTCAAGTGTTCCAAAATCTTCCAATTGCAATTCAATGTTGACTCGATTCCATTCCCATTTTGCAATGTCCTGTACCCTCCAAATTTCAAATTTCATTTCATCATCCCACCATCTAATTAAACTTAGAGATTCAGGCTCTCCATTAGTTCCCCCAAATACAGCCAGCTCGACTAAATTATAGAATGAACTTGACAGTGCTCCCATAGGGTATGGGACAGGTAGGAGCTTCACTGATTCATCTTCAATGTTGATGGCAATAACCGTAATCTCATTAATAAATGTAGTGGTATAGCTTGTTATCAAGTAAATGATTCCATCAATAATCACATGGTTTCTGCTATTTGTTGGTCTTCCTCCAAAATAAACTCTTTTGATAGGTTGCCATTGATGTTTGTCAAAATGATAAACCAACAAATATTACCAATTAGTTCACATTCAAGGTTCCACCCAACAAAATAATTTGTGCATTATCCTCCTATCAGTACCCTTAAATGTCAATACTGCACATGAATCAAGTAACACAAGCTTTTCTCTGTTAGGGTTTGGGAGTAACAATTCTTTATTTGTAATAGGGTTCTTAATCCTAATATCAGATTCGTTAGAAACTTGTTCTCCAAAATGTCTGAAAATAATTAGCCCACCATTACAACCTAAAATACTTTCAATTCCCTCTAGTGATGTAGGTTGAATTCCTGCCTTAGAATCAATTCCATGATATACATATTTTCTCAAAAATGCATCATACCAAATCACTCCACTAATTGTATTTCTCATTTTGTATGCTTGGTGCGAACAAAAGTAATGCTCTAAAATAAATGCCCAGACACTCTTGCTCACACAACTTAATTTGCATATTTCTCTCGCTAGCAAATGACTTAAAAGCCCCCACAAGATATCTATGGGAATCTCCATCACTCACTAAAATTCATTAAACATAAATAGTACATTTAATTAGAAATAAAATTCACTCAATACATCTAATAATCATGAAATAAATCCACAATATATGAGTATTAATATGATTAAAGATGACTAAGTAAAAATTTCTGATGATTCTATCTACTGTAGCTTACTCTCAGACTAAGTTCAAGGGTAATGGTGTTTACCCTCAGACCACCTTGTCGATAAACCGGAAAACTACTAATTAATTATGGATCTTCTCATCCGACTATCCAATTACCTGATTAATCTTATAAAAATCATTAAGGCCTGATCGTGCATTAACCCGTTTTTCACGACCTACATTCATAGTGCTCTCATCCTACCACGATACACCATGGCTTCCAACTCCATTACTCCTTCCTTTGCTCCAACATCAAGATATGAATGGATTAAGATGCTGAACTTCAAGAAGTTCAAGTTGAATGCTGAAATGTGGCATAACGATGAGAAAAGAAAGCTCAAAGCCACGATCAGGTAGTAGGAATTAAAAATGGTAACAGAAGACACTACCGAGTGTCTTAAACAAAGTAAGGAGGCTGGTATTGTAGTGCCAACCTTCCTTAAAGAGAAGATAGCCTATCATATTGAGAGAGAAGTAGGATAGGAGCAGTTAGCTTGCCCTAAAAATCATTTAGCACAAGAATTGCTTAAGGGAAGGTGCATATTTTGGTTTCATAGGGCAGTATTTTGTTTAGCTACTACAGGGTCTATCAAAATTAAAACAAGGACTTACTTTTGCAAGCCGTGGCAAACAATAGCACCTACAAAGTCCATTTCAACTGAGGAGTGGATGAGATTACTTAGGTTTGAACAATTTGAAATGACATCATCTGGATGGCATAAGGGCAGTCTCAAACGAGATAAAACCAAGGAAAAGATACTAAAAGATTTGAAGTATCAACTACAACATTTCTGCACCAAGGTGGAAAGAGAATTTGTCACCCTCCCCACAGCAGTTTCACAGGTCATAAGCAGTTATACTTAGTAGGCTTGGCAGGATGAATGTGCCATTAGGCCTAAGAAAGTCTTGGATCAACAAATTCTCTTGGTTAAATCTGAATTATGGTTTATGAAGGCTGTCCACGCCATCATCATGGATTTAAATCACAACTCAGTGGTTAGGGATGAAATTTGTGCATGCCTCCCTGAAGACAAAGATGAGAGGGAGCAATATGAGTTCTATATGCAAACATATCTCTCTCTGGGAGAGAGCTTTGAGGTTGCTGAGATTGCCTCAAAGTGTGCCCTTTATGAATGGAGGCAGCACACTACAGAAAAGGCTACCCAAGTTGCTGAAATGGCTAAAGTTGAAGCTCTACAAAAGGCAGCTGAAGTCAAAGTCAAGGAAGAACCCTGGGAGGCAAACTTCAGGCAATACAGTGAGATGATAGCAGGCCCATCTGAACCATGTGGGGTTGAGAGAACAGTTGAGGAACCTCACCCTCACAAAGACATTGAAGAAGAAGAAGAGTGGATTGAAACTAACTTAGAGGAAGAAGAAGAAGAAGAACCAAAACAACAACCACCACAAGAATCACAAGAACAACCACAAGAGGAGGAGAAAATTCCATTTGTTAGGCAGGAGGAAGAACATTCAAGTAGCGGTGATGATGAACTCACCCTAGGTGAGTATATTCATCAACACAAAATGGCTAATCCTCCTCCACAAGAATTAGCAATCCTTAGGGAAGCTCCTCGGGTTGAAATGGAAATTCAAGTGGAGATTCAAGTATAGTTAGGGTTTTTGGTTGAACATTTTTCTTTAATTTCCCCCTTTTTAGTGATTTAAAATGTTGATTTGTTAATTTCAAGAGGAAGGAGCTACTGTTGGAGCAGTAGTTCCATTTTTGGAACCCCAAGATAGTGACGGGGTGAATCAAACCATCCTTGAAGCCATTCAATTTGCTTCAAAAGAGGGCTAGGTAATTAAAATTCATTCCCTTCAGTTGTATCTTTTTTTTTTTTAGGTTGAAGTTAAGTTTAAGTTTATAAGCTTTTCCCTATTTTTCTTTTTATATATGTATGTGGTTTTTAAATATTGTAGCGTGAGATGAGGTCCTCAGAAAAAGAAGAAGAAGAACAAGAGGGGAGGACTACTATTAGTCCTCCAGCCTCAAGTCCAATGCAGGCTGACTTTGATTTAGGGCAGACAGAGATTTTTGCTGAGCAACAAATAGAATAGAGTGGAGAAGAAGATAGAGCCTTGGTGATCTATTCTCCACCTACAGAACCAAGTTCAACTACTGCAGAAATATCAGCTCCATGCTCCCCACAACATGCAGAGCCAGCTTAGCACACAAGCACCAATTCAGTGATTTTCAGGGATGTTGAGGCTAGGGTCAAGTTTCAGAACATTTAAAACTATGATATTCTCTTCAGCAAACCAGTAGATTTCGATTTCATGGATGAAATCAAAGACTTGCTGGAATTCCAGGGGTTGTTGAAAATTATCCGGTCAGGTAATAATTTCAAGGCTGAAAATTTAGTACTTGCCTTCTATTGTAACTTGCATGAAGAGGAAGGGGTTTTTGTAACCAATGTAACTGATGTGAACTTATATTTAACACTTGAATTAATATATGAGAGCCTAGGGCTAAGGAATGAGTGTGTAGAGGTACTAGAGTCCTCTACAGTGGCAGATTGGTTTGAATAGGACATGAAGAACTACATGGCCATAAACCCTTAGATTAATTTGTTCAATAGGCTGAAACATATGACAAGCAAAGCCCATATGGTTGCATTAATTCTAATTAGAACAATATACCAAAGATTCAGACATGATGTAGAGTTGTCCATCTTTGTAAAGATTGCAACATATGCTGTATTAAATAGAATTCAGGTGAACTGGTATAGAGTTTTCATTTCAAAGATCACAAGCATCAAAAAGAAACTATTCGATGGTGATCTCATCTACCAGTTAGTGTCAAGCTCCTCTGACCTATCAGCCTGGGCAATTAAAAAGTTAAAATTCAGAGTGTTGACTGCCAAGGACTTGAAACAATTTTGTACAAAGGATCAACCGACACCTTAGATCCATAGTGTACCATCTAAATCCCAACAGAGATGATCAGCCTTAGTATTAGAGAAGGTGGACACCGTACTAGAATAGTTGGCAACTCTAAAAGAAGAAGTTGCAAACTTGAAATCTAGACTTCTAGATTTGTAATTAAAAATTTTCTTCTTCTAATGATGATGTAATTCAAACATTTGGAGAGAAAACTCCCTCAAGCTGTACCCTTCAACATTTTAAATGACATATGTTTTAAGATTTTAATTCTGTATGTACTTCAAATTGTGTGTCCTTAATTGTTGTGTGTTTTAAATTTGAACAAATGCCATGGTTTTCTAAACCCTTGAAAAATTTTCAATTCATAGTCTGATGGATAAACACAACACCTGTTCAATTAAACAAATTTAGAGAAATTAAGCATTTTATGAACACACTTGTTACAATCGTGCAATCCTATGAGTTGCATTCTTCTTCTAAATCTTCCTTCATTAATTCACTAAATTGTATTTATCTTTAAAAAACATTCAAATTATGAAATAACCTTTAATCTCAATCAGATGATTAACATAATTTAATTTTAGTAATCCTTATATTTAATAGTTGCATTTTCTAGCAAACTGAACCATATTTGGTTCATAGGGTAATAACCCTCACATAAGTCCAAGGGTAAGCTAGACAACCCTCGGACTAATATGAGGTTTATCCCCACAGTGCCTTACTTTTTTTTTTTTTTTTTTTAGTATAATATGACACAGCTCAAGGGTAAATAGGATAACCCTCAAAGGGACTCCAAAATAGAACACAATAACTGTACCCTCTCTTTCATCCAGCTATCACCCGGAAAGCCATGGGTTTCCGTTGGCCCCGCCGGCAGATGGGCTGAGGTATAGAGAATTGAAAGGTGATTATGTGAGCGCATCACCACGTGGGGCGGATGGCTCATTGAACGGAGTCGCCACCTTATTTTTGGGTAGAAAACAAGGAAAACCGGATGGGGAAGTGTCTTTCTACCATCGAAATGATAAAACCATGGGAATGATGTAAAATTATGTAACGATATATGAAATGTGAGAGAACTAGATACGGGACTCAGGGTACTGTTGCGGAAGGTGTTAGGCACCCCCAGACAGCCTGGGCAATCCCGGCCTCTCTCCGGCTCTAAAAATGGAAAACCACGATAGTCAGTCCGGCCACACATGGCCTCAACCTGGAAAACATTCCATGGCATCGGGAGGAATAACCTTATCCCTTCCGGTGAAAAAAGGTGAGTGTCGACTAATGCAAAGATTCACATGGGGTCCGATGATAAACGGGAGAGAGAAAGACACAATTGTCACCCCTACAGACCTCTCAGCTGAAGAGCTGAAGGTCGGGTGAGGCAGCCGGCTAAAGGTACTAGCTACCACGTCACATCCCCCCTTCCTTGATGGGAGACAAGAATTCACGTTCCCGCTTGGCCAAGGCTGGCACGGGTGCATGCCGGCAGCCTCATCCCAGAAGCTTCTTCGGGGCATTGGACGGGCATCTTTGCTTCTCTCGGAAATCGGGAACCGTCGGGTCCTATGTTCGTACAGCCGAGCGGCCGCCACCAGCAAGGATGCATGCCGGTGGCGTCATCTTGGAAATCTTTTCGGTGCGTTGGGAGGGCATCTTTGCTCCTCCCAGAAATTGAGAACCGTCAGGTCGTACGTACGTACACCCGAGCAGCCACCGCCGACAAGGATGCATGCCGGTGGCGTCATCCTGGAAACCTTTCTAGGGCATCGGGAGGGTAGACTTACACCTCCCGGGAAAATGGGAACCACTAGGTTGTACGTTCATACACCCGAGCGGCCGCTGCCAAGACGCATGCCAGTGGCGTCATCCCGGAAACCTTTCCGGGGCATCCGGAGGGTAGACTTACACCTCCCGGGAAAATGGAAACTGCTGGGTTGTACTTGTTTGTACACCAGAACAGCCACTGCCGGCAAGAATGCATGCCGGTGGCGTCATCCTAGAAACCTTTCCGGTGCATCGGGAGGGTAGACTTACACCTCTCGGGAAAATGGAAACCGTCGGGTTGTACTTGTTCGTACACCCGAATGGTCGCCACTGGCAATGATGCATGCCGGTGGTGTCATCCCGGAAAAATTTTCGGGGCATCGAGAGGGTAGACTTACACCTCCTGGGAAAATGGAAACCGTCGGGTTGTACTTTTCGTACACCCGAATAGCCGCCGTCGGCAAGGATGCATGCCGGTGGCGTCATCTCGGAAACCTTTCTGGGGCATCAGGAGGGTAGACTTACACCTCCCGGGAAAATGAAAACTATCGGGTTGTACTTGTTCGTACACTCGAACGACCGCCGCCAGCAAGGATGCATGCCGGTGGCATCATCTCGGAAACCTTTCTGGGGCATCGGGAGGGTAGACTTACACCTCCCGGGAAAATGGAAACTGCTGGGTTGTACTTGTTTGTACACCAGAACAGCCACTGCCGGCAAGAATGCATGCCGGTGGCGTCATCCTAGAAACCTTTCCGGTGCATCGGGAGGGTAGACTTACACCTCTCGGGAAAACGGAAACCGTCGGGTTGTACTTGTTCGTACACCCGAACGGCCACCGCCGACAAGGATGCATGCCAGTGGCGTCATCCCAGAAACCTTTCTAGGGCATCGGGACGGTAGAGTTACACCTCCCAGGAAAATAGGCAGAAATTGGATAAAACATATACAACCCGTTGGGAAACTACGGGTTTCCACGTAAAAGCACCTAATGGAAGGGTTGCGACCGAACGAACTTGACTGTGCTAGGTGGATTCGTCGGTGGTGATTGGAAGTCCTTGCTTTGGTGTGGCGTAAGGGCGTCGGGGCTCCGAGCGTCTCCTCTCCTTTAGAACCTCCAGCCGACGTCTACTCCAAGGGGTGAAAGCGTGCCCAATGCCTCCTGCATTTGAACGAGTGTTTCTCCAAGAGGTGGAAGCGTGCGTTTATGGGAGGGGGGAGCCCTCTTTTATAAGGGGTTACCTTCCTTCTTTGGGGGGACCCGAACATTGAAGGCGGCGCATGTCTTGGTTTAATCACGTGGTCCGTGTGATTGATTGATTGCGTGATTTAAGTGATTAAATCTTGTCGTATCTCTTTGATTGATTTGCCTTACCATTCTGGGTAGTTAACTGACAGCTGCTACGTGGCAGGCAGATGCTAGATAGTTCTATCTGGCTACCTCACGAAAGGGGAGTATGTTGGCTTAGTTGGGGGTTTTGGTGAGCCGGCTGTCGGGTTTTTATACTAGTTTGCCGGTGGCAGGCCAGCTGATTCCCCGAACCTTCTGTTCAAATGTTGGTTTTTGGGGGAGCCAGTTGCCGAGTTTTTGTACCGGTTTGCCGGCGGTAGGTCGGCTGATTCCCCGAACCTTCTGTTCAAATGTGGGTTTTTGGGGAGCCGGTTGCCGTGTTTTTGTACCAACTTGCTGGTGGTAGGCCAGCTGGTTCCCCGAACCATCTGTGCAAATGTGGGTTTTGGGGAGCCAGCTACTGGATTTTTGTACCGGCATGCTGGCGGCTAGCCGGCTACACCCCCCCTGAAGTTCGTTTAAGCATGGGATCAACAGAATGCCCCTCCCTAGGCGAGGTTGTATGACCTCGGTGGAAGGAAACCGACATCCTAGGGTTGAATGACCCTCCATGCGTGAATGGTAAGCCATGCGAGATTTCACACATTGTGAATCATCTACCACTGGTTATAAAATAGAGTTGGACTTACTCTCTCGGTCACCTAACCAAGGGATGCCACTAGTGTTAGCTGGCTGGTTGTACGGCAGCCACCTTGTGGGTACCGGCAACCAGGTGACGAGGTGGAAAGTGTTTGTGTGCTGTGTCTGAGAGCTGGCGTCAGCGTAGCATTGTACTTTCTTCTGTGGACACAGGTATATACTAGTGGCCATCGATTACTTCACTAGGTGGGTGGAGACAGTATCCTACAAGACAGTCACGGTAGCCGCCACCCAGAAGTTCTTGCACAACAACATCGTCACCAGGTATGGCATCCCCTTCGAGGTAGTGACCGATAACGGCACCAACTTCACAGCCAAGCAGGTCACCAGCTATCTTGAGCAGTGTCACATTTGTCACCTAAGGGCATCCCCCTACCAGCCACAGATGAACGGAGCAGTCGAAGTAGCTAACAAGATGCTAGTTTGGATTCTCAAGAAGATGGTCCGAACACACAAAGATTGGCATGACCAGCTCCCGTATGCACTCTGGGCCTACCGGACATCCCTGCAGACCGCTACTGGAGCAACGCCATACTCGCTGGTATACAAGTCTGAAGCAGTGTTGCTAGTGGAAGTAGAACTCCCATCCCTTCGCATCTCAAAGAAGCAGCAGACTCCGATGATCAGTGGTCAGAATCGCGCCTACTGCAACTGAACCTCCTTGATGAAAGAAGGTTGAGGGCATTGAACCACGCCCAGACTTATCAAAGAAAAATGACAAGGGCTTACAACAAGAAGGTGCGTCCCTGACTCCTTAAACCCGGTAATCTAGTCCTTCGCTCCATTTTTCCAACAGGTTCAACGAGAAAATTCTCCCCAAACTGGCGTGGCCCATACATCATCATCAAGATCCTTAGCGGGGGAGCCATTTACCTTTTTGATGAAGCCACCCAACAAGAGTTCGGCTCGGTCAATTTGTCGCAACTGAAGAAGTTCTACCCATAAAAGACAAGTTCGACCGGGGATCCATGCGGTTGCCGCCTTCAGATGGGCCGGCTGCCACCTTCCTGGACCGGCCCCTCAAAGACCCAAAAAAAAAAAAAAAAAAAAAGCGAGTTCGACTGGGGGTCCACGCAGCTGCCGCCTTTAGATGGGCTGGCTACCACCTTCCTGGACCGGCCCCCCCGAAGACCAAGAAAAACAAGTTCGACTGGGGATCCACGTGGCTGCCGCCTTTAGATGGGCCAGCTGCCACCTTCCTGGACCGGCCCCCCCGAAGACCAAGAAAAACGAGTTCGATCGGGGATCCACGCAGCTGCTGCCTTTAGATGGGCTAGCTGCCACCTTCCAGGACCGGCCCCCCAGAAGACCCAAAAAAAAAAAAAAAACGAGTTCAACTAGGGATCCACGAGGTTGCCACCTTCAGATGGGCCAGCTATCGGTTTTTTCGGATCGATCCCCCACAGCACGGAACAACCAACCTCTTCTGGGGTTTTCATCCAGTCGCCGGCGCTATCCAACAGGTTGCCGGCACTTTCAACCGGAAACCTGCCATCTCCTCCAGAAGACATGCACCTCGGGGCAAAACTAGGGGCATTCTGCCCCTCCGCCCCATTTCGCACACTCGGCAGCTGCCAATGGTGAAACCCAACGGGCCGGCTCCCCACGGTCATAAAAAAACAACTTGATAGGGGATCCATGCGGCCACCGCCTCCAGAAAGACCAGTCGTCGGCTTCTTAGACCAACATCCCACAAGCCAACCAAGAAGCCAATTCCCCCATGACAATGAAGAACGAGCACAATTAGGACTCCATGCAACCGCCACCTTCAGACAAGCCGGTGATCGACGTCTCCATCTGACTCTCCACCGACTGATTGAGAGATCAGGTCTGTATGCTCCTTTCCTCGGTAAATTCCCTTTTATGACTTACATGTCACACAAGGCACACACGATGCACACATGACGAGCAAGTCCAACCGCATCCCCTCGGTCTCAGAACCATGGAATGACTAGCTCATCATTCACCAGAAGAAATGCCCCAAAACTGGAAAATTACTCGGCCCCCATCCGCGGCATGTCACCCGAATACATACACTCCCCATCGTCCAACCGGCCTACAACCAGTTGCCACCTCTGGCAAACCGGTAAGTAAACTCGGTTGCCGTCTCCCCCAAAAACCATACTTAGATGTATGGATCGGGTGGCTAACCAGCCCGCTACTGGCAAACCAGTAAGAAAACCCGGTTGCCGGCTCCCCCAAAAACCATACTTAGACGTATGGATTGGGTGGCAAACCGGCCCGCCGCTGGCAAACCGATACGAAAACCCGGTTGCTGGCTCCCCCAAAAACCATATTTAGACGTATGGATCAGATGGCTAATCGGCCTGCCACTGGCAAACCGGTAAGAAAACCCGGTTGCCGGCTTCCCCGAAAATCATACTTAGATGTATGGATTATGTGGCTAACCGGCTCGCCACCGGCAAACCAGTAAGAAAACCCAGTTGCCGGCTCCCCAAAAACCATACTTAGACATATGGATCGGGTGGCTAGCTGGCCCACCACCGGCAATCTGGTAAGGAAACCCAGTTGCCGACTCCCCGAAAATCACATTTAGATGTGTGGATCGGGTGACCAGCCGACTCGCCGCCGACAATCTGGTAAGAAAATCCGGTTGCCAGCTCCCCGCAAACTCCCAACATGGCACAAACATCGTCTCTGTATCATCGCCCCGCAACTCACCCGTCAGTCCGCACAAGTTATCGAGGAAATAGTTATACGCAAAGTTTTGTTAAAAAGTGCATTGGATGTTATTTATGATGGGGAGTACAAACAGACACACGAGACTATTCCTCGTCTGAAGACCTCTGGGACTCGAACCTCTAGGGCTCATACCTCCAGGGGTCGGATCTCTGACGCTCCTACCTTCGCTGCTCCCAGGCCCGCTCCTAACGCTCTATCTGCTCAACCAAGTGGATCAACCGGTCCTCACGGCTCAACAACCGGATAAGGACTTCGTCTCGAGCCTGGAGACGATCCAATGCCGCGCGCAAACCCTTGGCGTAATCTGGGTCCAAAGAAGTTCCACCGACAGATCGAGAAGCAGGAGCAAGAGGACGGCGCCCGGTTGACTGCCCACCGAACGATGAGCTAGTCCGCTTTGACGCAAGCCTCTCATACCGACCCAGGTCAACCGAGGTGATGGGCTGGGTCTAGAGTGGGACTCTCGGCCGGTCCCTGATGGAGATACGGAGGAAGTGGGCCATTTCCACCATCGCCTCCCCGAAGAGCAATTGGCTAGGAGGTCACCGGCCCAAAATGATCACGCCGCCGCCCTGTCACAAGGTAAGTCGCCACACTGATCTCGTCCCAATGTCCCCCCTTTGGGAGGATCGTATTGTTAAGAACGAAGGAGACGAGGTGGGCAATGGGGTTCAGGTCCCGGGCTTTGATTACCCACTGATGAGAACTAGCTTCCGCAGCAACTGCCGCGTTGATGTTGCCGATGCTCCAAGGAAGGCTCGATGGGGAGGAGAAGATGTCCAGGCCGGTCAAGAGGAGGCCCAACACCTTGAACAGGAGCGCGTCGGAGAATTCCACCGGTCCTGACTGGAGCCCAGAACAAGTTGCGACTCCACCTCTGACAGGTTGGAGTACATCTCGGCCACCAAGTCGGGGACGGTCTCAACTGGTCGAAGTTAGCCGGCCTGCCATATAACGCCGTCTTTACGGCCAAGCGGCCTTCAACGGGGGACGCCAACTCCTGGTCAGTTTCAGGGGGAGCCACGCCATTTGCCACCACCTCCTTAGAACCGGTTGGAGTCTGATACCAAGGGAGCACCAGCCAGGTCGACTCCGCATCCGACGTAGCATCATCGGAGATCTCGAACGGCCCCGATACAGTCCCGAGGCGCTGTTGCCAGCCCACCGTCACCTTACGACACATCCGGCGCCACGAACTCTAGGGAGGGGCCTCCGTCGACGCCTCACCTTCTGCTCTGCTCGCCGATACCCGGGAATTGGAGGCACCGGGGTCTCGTCGCCATTCTTCCAACCACCATCGAGACATGGCCTCAGCCAAAGACGTGTCGCAGCCGTGGTCAGCAAGTTCGAAGAAGACGGACAAACGGGCCGACTCAGCCTGGTTAGGACACACGAGTTGTTCAGCTGGCAAGTTTCTTAGTGTGGGTGGTAAGTGATCAAGCCATTGTCGCACAGCCCCGGAAGCGGGTCACCGGACGTGCCCCGTAACGTTCTATGTGCAAGGCATGATGATGGTGAAAGAGTAAAATCAAGGCAAGAGAAATAGAAGAAAATCGAAGAGAAGAACCCAAGTGAAGAATGAGATCGAGAAGACAAGATGAAGAAATCTCAAACGCCTTCACCCTGTATTTATAGAAAATTTGGCACCCGGTTTCCGACTAACCTGAGGCAGCAATCGGTTCAAAAACCAGTTGCACGAAAATCAAGAAAGTTGAAATGATTCCTGACAACTTTGAAAGGAGTACGGTCATGGCATGAGAACCGATAAAGTGGCACGGAAACCGAAAAAGGTAAACAAAAATTGAGAAAGTTGCAGCAAGCACGTGAAAACATTCACATCAACAACCAGTTTCCAGCTAACCTGAGGTGGCAACCAGTTCAAAAATCGGTTGCACAAAAATCTAGAAAGCTGAAATGATTCCTGACAACTTTGAAAAGGTACGGTCATAGCACGAAAATCGATAAAGTTGCACAAAAACTGAAAAAGGTGAATGAAAATCAAGAAAGCTGCAGCAAGCACGTGAAAACATTCACATCACTAGCTGGTGGCCGGCTCCCATAAGGCGGCAACCACGTAAGTCTACCCTTCTGATGCCCCGGGAAGATTTCCAGGATGACGCCACCAGTAAGGAAGCCAGCGGTGGCCGTTCGGGTGTACGAACTCGTACAACCCGACAGTTCCCATTTCTTTTTCGGGAGGCATAAGTCTACCCTCCCAATGCCCCTAAAATATTTCCAGGATGACGTCGCCGACAAAGAAGCCGGCAGTTGTCGGTCGGGTGTACGAAGAGCACAACCCGACGATTCTAGTTTTCTGGGAAATACAAGCCCTTCGTTAAAACCCCATGCTTTAATAGACGACAATTGCACAGATGATTCGGGGAGCCAATCGGCTTGCCGCCGACAAGTTGGTACAAATAACCGGCCACCGGTTCCCCGAAAACCCATCTTTGCACAGATGGTTCGAGGAACCAACCGGCTTGCCGCCGCTCGAAGGGTTCCGGCCTACGCAACTAGTTTCCGCCTATCCAACCAGGCACGGACAAGGGACAAGAAGATCCCTCCCTTCGGCACGGCCGCTGGATGCAGGAACTCCCGGGCTGAACCTCGTCGACCTCATCCGGCCGGCCAACCATCCGCCGATACTGGAGGAGCTCTGGCCATACTACCAACAACTCTGGACCTCCATCCTCACCATCAGCGGCCACCAGAGAAGGAGGAAGTCTTCAAAGCCAACGCCACAACAGACGTCATCCCCACCAACAGGAAAATTCTTCATTCGGGTGGTACCTACGGTTGCCGCGTCAAAAGAACCGGTTGCCGCGTCAAGGGAGCTGGCCACCGGGACGACCACATGGGCTCAGCCCAAGGTAATTCTTTACTCACTTGCTGCCCTAGTCAGGGCAGTCATCCCGGCAGTACCTCCGATCCCCAAAGCCTCAACCGCCGGCTTTGCGCCCACGATCGACACTCCAGTCGACACGGCCTCTCCAGCGGCTGCAACACTGGCGCCACTCCAAGCACACCTGGCAAAACAGCTGCTCACCAGGCCCTCCCCTCCGGCCTCGCTCACTTCCGAACAACATAAAGGCAAGGGAATAGAACAGCCGTCCACATACACGGCTATAACTAAGTCGGGCCAGGTGTATCTGCCACAGTCGCGCCCCGGAGGAATCTCCATCTCGGGAATAGCAGGACGAACTTCAACCAATAACCGACCACCAGAGGCCACTTCAGCAGGGCCGGCAGTCGCCTCCTCAGCACCGGCCATCCATTCGCGGTCGCTCCCGAACCTGTCAATCCAGCTGCAAGGGATACGGGCTGACATCTCCCTATGGGATTTGCTCTGATCCTCTACTGAGCACCTGGAAACTCTCCTCAAAGTGCTACAGATAGCCAAAGTAGAACAAGGTCTCGCTCCTGGGGCCATAGAAGGAATGGTGGCCATAGTAACGGTCCCCTCTTTCGTCTACTTCTCAGATCTAGACCTCTCACCAGCCGGGACCAACCACAACCTGTCCTTGTACATTCGGGTGCAATACAAAGACCTCTATATCCCCATGGTAATGATTGACGATGGATCCAGGCTAAACCTGTGCCTGCTACAAGTCTTGCACAAGCTGGGAATCAAAGAGCAAGACTTGCTCCCCACCGACCGGGTGATGAGGGGGTTCGACGGCACTCTACATGAAGCCAAAGGTGAAATCGTCGTCCCCCTCGTCATCGGACCAACCGCCTTCAAAGTTCCTGTACACGTGGTAGACATTCCCCCAAGCTACAATCTTATCCTGGGCCGCCCATTTCTCCACCAAAATTCCATTATGCCTTCCACCCTTCATAGGATGCTTAAGTTCTTATGGAAAGGGGAGGTTATCGTCATACTGGCAGAAAACTACTATCACCCAGGACAATCTGTAGCTGCTGTGGCATCGTCTGAGACACCCCACCTGACACCAGAACCGGTTACCACCTCACCTCCAGAATTCCAGAACCCAAATGGTTATGACTATCTGTCCAAACGAATGGAGCCTTGTGAGGACAACCCACAACTAGATCAAGAGCCAGAAGACAGCCTGCTGCAACTGTTCGGAGAATCTCCAGTGTGCACCGGGGACCCAACTCTTCACCAACCTCCCCTGCCAATGCCAATCCTTCAGGGAGGAACTTCGGAAACGGATGTGGCATCTGACTGGTTTGTACAGGGAAAGGAGACGACAAGGTGCGCTCCTTCCCCCTCTCCTTCAAACTAGCGCAACAACACCCACCTGATGACCTAGGTGGGAACACTCTAGGCTTGCAGGTCATCAACATCAGAAGGCAAGCCTAATGGCTTCCGCGTGACTCACGCCGGAACCCGCTCCTTCAACAACAGGGCTTGGCATCCCATGCACAAGTGCGCCGGCAATTGCGTCCTCAGCAGCCATTGACTTGGCAACCCGATCAAGTCAAGTGGGACTTGGCAATCATACCAAGTCTCTCACTCGACACAGCAAACCACCAATCCCTCGGGCACCGGCCAGATCAGCCGGAAACCGTCAACCACCAACGAGGGACCTGCATCATGAAGACAGGACAGCTAGCCTACTCAGTCTGGGCAACATCTTTCAAAATGCTGGCCAACACTCCGGGA
>JAMKPZ010002190.1:0-40963 GCA_024699675.1 Amphibolis antarctica
GGCTGCTGCTGCTGTTGCGGCCGCCGCCGCCGCCACCAGCGACGACGACCGTTAAAAATGCTGACGTGGCGACGGATTTTTTTCACGTGCCACACCTCACACCGCTACCGCGCTGCGTTGTTTTCGTCGTTTCTAATTAATTAAAATGAATTTTTTTAGTCACAATGACGTAAAAAAAATTTAATATAATTTTTTATATTTTTTTTATTATATTTTTTATTTACATTAATATTTAAAAATATAATTTTACAATTCTACATATTTTATTTAAATCTTAAAATAAATACAAATACTTGTTGTCTTATTAGAATGGTTTAAAAAGTAATACATTTTATTGTTTGATAAACACAACTGTAAAAGTTAATTTTTTTACTTTCGTAGCTAAAAAATATCATACCAAATGTAACCTTATTCCCAGATATTTAGTAGAATAACTATAAATTGAAATAATATTGTAACTTTACATGTTTGTAGTGTAATTATTATACATCATTAAAATGATATTCTAATAATTAAAGATTTTTTATTAAAATTTATGATCTTAAATTTGAATCTTCACTGATATAATAAAATTATCTTAATGTAATAATTTAAAAAAATACTAAAGCGATATCTTAATGTTTAAGACACCTTTTGTTAAAACTTATGTTATCAAATTTAAAATTTTATTAATATAATAAAATTATATTAAAATAATAATTAACCCAAAAAAGAAGAAGTTGAAGTTCAGAAGCAATTCTGAAGTAGCTTTTGAAAAACAACTGCGGTTACGTGTTTATTTAATTTTCCATTGAAGTTGCTCTATCTTCTTTTCTTTTCTTTAATCTCGAGTTTGAATTTTTCGAAAAACGAAATTTGAAACACATGATGATATCTTTGGATTGTACTTGTGGTAAAGTTATTTACCGTATGTCAATTAGTTTTAATAATTATAAAAAATTAGAGTTAAAAGTAGTGATAAAAATAAAGTTACATAGTAAATTGTAAGATAAAAATTTATATGATAACGATGATACATGAAAGTTTATGAAAAATTGATACGTTGATTTTTATTTTAACATTATTTATATCTTTTAAATAAAACTTTGTAAAAAAGTTATAATTAACTTTGAAAGCTACGCAATTAATTATACATGAGAAATTTGACGTAATGTCATTTTAACCTTATTTATTTATGAGTTTCTTATTATATATTTTTACTTTTCATTACACATTACATCAATTTATAGTAATATTTATTAAATAAATTTATATCAAAATAATTATATTATAAATTTTATAATTTATTAAAAAACGTAAATCTCGTATTATCTCATTCAACGTTCTGAACAAAAACATCGAATGGTACAAATAAATGATTTGTCTTGCACACAATTATTGCAGAGCAATCGATGTGTGAATAGGTCCGGAATACAGACACGTATGCGTGACGTGTAAATCCGTAGAGAATGACCTGTAAATAATAATCATTTAAAAATATTGTCTTTTCACATTCACCTCACTATTTTTCAATTTGTATGATTAGATCGAAGGTTAAAATAGAGTAGAATAGGGACCAAAATAGCACTCACATTGTAGTCTTAGATTTTGTTTGAAAACACTTATTTAAATATTAAAAGATATCAATACACGTGGCTTATTTTTTCGAGTAACGTGAGAATTGTAAACATAAATATCGTGTTTGAAAAGAAAAATTGAAAAAATCATTAAATATGTTATTTTCAAACGTACCTTTGGTTTTAGTCTAAGTAGAGAAACAATTTGAGAGGTAAAATGACGTCCGTTTAAGTTGAAATTTTATTAACACATTTTTATTTATTAATTATAATGAAAAAATATATTATTTGTTAAATTATATATTTTTATAAACGAAACCTTAAAACAATGACAGTTGAGATTGGTAATCTAATTTTACATCTTATCGTGTGCATTTAACGTCATTGTTTTCCGAGATAAATGTTGATGCGTGTTGTAATTTCTCAAGTTAATATTTTAAAATATAAAATTAACAGGTAAGATTATCCGATCTTATGATTTTTATTTTTGAATTTTCTTTCTTGCGTTAAATCATTTATGTACTCTTACTAATGATTGCTATTGATTTTTTTTATTGATTTCGTCGTTGATAACGTTGTGCGAAAAATTCAATTTTAATTTTTTTTCCATCAGTTCCAAAAAAAATTTATTTGACATAAATGTCTGTTAGTACAAATCTGAAATTAAAGAAACGTAAATTTGAGAAATGAAAATGGAAGATACAGAAAAAGAAAAGAAAAGCTTATGAATGTTATAAAAAATTAGGAAAATCTATATTTGGAGGTAAATATAAATTGTAAAAATTAAATATTTTAACATTTTCAATATAGATAATATTCTCTAGTAGTATTAATAAAAAATTCATACTATAACTACCTAATTTAATAACTAAAGACACATCAAAATTAATTTTCATCATCTTTTCTTCTTTTTTTATAATTGAGACCCTTTCAAATATAATTTATTCAATGCAACTGCAAAAGTAGTATTACAAATTTAAATTTAAAAGTTAAAATTCTTATACAAACATTACAATCTATTAATCTATTTATAATATTAAAATGAATGTACCATAAATACTAATGTATCAATAAATAAAATCAATATTGATCTATTAATAATCTATCAATAATCATAAAAATCACTGAATAAAATGCAAGATTGGTGGGGTCATCATCCATCAAACGAATGGATAAACATGGAAGAGAATTAAATGCACGTGCAAATTATCATAATTTGACTCGATTTTTTTTCTTTACGTGACAATAATTGATACTTGGATTAGGATTTTTTGTAAAAAAAGAGAGCATAAACGTTATTAATATTTTTATAATAATTTTTTAAGCAATTTTATAGTAATTAAATCCACTAAAGATTGCTAAAAACTCCTGAAAGAGAAGTGCAACAAGGAAAGAAAGGAGAATTGGAAGAGATAAGGGAGGCTCAAAACTGATGAAAAAAATATAAAATATAAAAAATAATAAATTGTTTTTTATTTTTTATTATTTCTTACTATTTTTAAAAATACAAATATACACAAGATTCAAACGTTACCGACATAATTAAAAAAAGTATCCCAAAGGCTGCTGAGCACGTGCAAATTAGAAGGTTGACTTCTTGTTTTTTTAAAAAAAAAAATCGACTTGCGAAATTTTATGGATCACAAACAATTAGAGCCATCACACTCACATTTGTAATTGACCGTTAAATCTCATACTTTAAGTACCAAAGCCACTCGTCTACCTTCGCCTTCGTCGCTTGTTTGTGTTTACCTTCCTCTTTTGTTGTTGTCGCTTGTCTACCTTCACTGTTCATCCGTTACAGCCAATTGTTTGCTACAAAAGCTCATTTGTTGTAATCACTTTTCACGAGGTAAAAAATCATGAAAACAAATGAAAGATTTGTTTTGCATATTGAATACCATAAAAACTACTTTCTACCTTCGTAGTCAAACAATTAAATATTTAATTTTAAATATTTAAACTTATTTTTTGAAACTATTAACCATGTAAGTGAAATTTATATGAAAAGTTTCTTTAATTTTTCATATATGCATAAATAAGTAAAGTGAAAATGTAAATTTTCTAGATTTTCCATTAGATGCACAAATAACCTTTTTAAATTTTCTTTTTTTTACCTTTTCCTTTTTCAAAATTTCTTTTTTTTTTTAATTTTCAAGATGCACAAACGAACCCTAAATAATATGTCTTTACACAATAAGATGGATACCTACGGTTAAATTTACTGTAACTTTTTTTATATATTATTTCAATTAACACATGAGAGGCCTAGGTTTTTTTTCTCAAAAGAAATTAAAGAGAGGAGTGGTTGCATTAAAGAGAGAATTGTTAAGAAGTAGTTGGGATTTAATAATCATTAATTAGACATCATGCCCTACCATTAACTAAATTAACCACTTTAATTTGTTATGAGCCCACTTCATTGATCAATAATATCTTATCCTTTGATTATTGTCATTTCTTACTTTCTTGGATAGATACTTGTATGGACGACCTTTTTTCTTACCTTGTATGTGACCGCTTGATGGCAACCTTTATTGTCACCTTGCTCTACCTTACTTTACCTTACATTTACGTTGTTACCCCTTCCTGATTAAAAATTTCTAATCGGATTGAGATTAAAAATTTCTAAAGTTAATTGCTGGAAAATTCTACGAAAGTTTCTATAATTTTCATGGTATATTTGTTTTCGTTGGAAATCTGAAGCGGTTAAAGAAAAAAAAATCTGGTCGATACCGAAACTTGGGATCTGTAAAGAAAAAAACCTGAAAATTTTAAGACAGTAAAAAAAAAAAAACTTTGAAATTATACTTATCTAATAAGAAAAAATTATATTGATTCTTAAGTTATTCGATAAGATAATAAAGATTTTTTTTTTTATATTTGTATTTATTTAATATTTAAATAAAATGTATAGAATAGTAAAATTATTTTTTTAAAATGTTGATGCGATTAGAAGTGGTAATGAAAAAAAAGAAAAAGAAAAATTAAAAAACTCTCGTATTATTATAATTATGAAAATAATTTTTAATTATAACATAAATTGTAAAACCTAAGGTATTAATCAGTAAATTTCACGGTACAATTTTCTATGACTTTTACGGTTCACCTATTTTTAGTTGAAAAATAAAATCAATTAGTCAAAGAAAAATGTCAGTTTAGCGATAAGGGATAATCATGATTTGACTGAAAATAAATTTTAACGAAACAAAAAATTTCTAAGGTTATGGAAAATTAAGTCACTTAAAAGATCGGATTATCTAACTTAAAATTAAGTTACGCATCTAAAAATTTAAATTACCCAATTAAATGATCAAGTTACCTGGTTAAAAGACTAAGGTTACCAAACTAAAAGATTAAGTTATATAGCTAAAAAATCAGGTACCCTACAAATAAAAATGATGTCTACAAAAATTTTCTCTGTAAGTACTTATAGAAATTTCTTTTATTTATATTAAGAGATATAGAAATTTAATTATTCAAGTAAATTAAAAAAACTCTACTTGCTAAATTTAAATAAAAAAAAACAAAAAATCCAAAATGAAAGAAGTTTAGGAGGATCCAAAACTGACTTACGCTGCCGAAGGGAGGACGGGGAGGTATCGCCACGTGTCAAATCGTGGATGGGAGAAGCGAGGTGGTTGCTGAGCTGGAGGGTGGCTGACTCAGCCCCGAACGCCACTTGCGTTCCAGTTCCATTCTACAACGTCAATTCTATTAAGATGAAAAAAGTTGATTTAAAATATACCCTAAAGTTTATTAAAACAAAAAAATTATAAGAGTAAGAATTTACACATCACTAAAGCTATATCCTATTAGTTGAGGATTCTTTCATTAACTTACGATCTTAAGCTCGAAACTTCATTTATAAGGTAAAATTATTTTAAAAGTAATAATTTTTAAAAATAAAATATTTATACATAAAAAATATTTTAAATATTCATATTTTTATTTACTATGATTCTATTTGTATACGTTAGAAATTTGAGAAACATAAATTTAAAAAAAGAGAAAGGAAAATAAGGAAATAGAAATTTTTTTAGAATTGTTGGTGTATATTATGAAAATTTTAAAAAATTAATTTAAAAATATTTATAAAATTTTTATATTTTAACATTTCAAATATAATTTCACATTTTTCTTGTAACCACGACTTTAATAATAGTAAAAAAAGATTAGGTAAAGTAATGAAATTTCTGTTAATTATAAAAAATTTTCTAAACTAATAAGTAAAAAATAACAAAAAACAATTATACTGATAGAAAAATTTAAATTTTTTTAAAATTTTCTAATATATGAATACCTAAAAGCTTTTCAAAAATTTTAAAATTTTCAACGTCCAGAGTCCAATAAGACAGATAATTTGAAAAAAAATATTGTTACCGGACATAGTCGTTGTATTAAGTCATCAGCCATGCCACTTGTCACCGGCAACCGGCTACCGTGGGTCGCGGAGCTCCGCCGGACCGAGCTATAAATCGGCGGCCAGCGCCGTCGTCGCCGCGAGCAGGAACAAGAGCAGAGAGAGAGAGAGAGGGAACGGAGAAGATGCCGATCAGTAGAATTGCGATAGGACGAGTGGGCGAGACGGCCCAACCGGAAGCCCTGAAGGCCGCCCTGGCGGAGTTCATCGCAACCCTCATCTTCGTCTTCGCCGGCCAAGGCTCCGGCATGGCCTGCGGTACGTGAGGAAGCCGCGCACACCGGCCTTAGCTTACTAGAAAAAATTGAACTCCAGATTTAAAAGATTGGTTGATTTATTTGGATTTTGCTGGCAGACAAGTTCAAGGGCGGCGGCAGCACTCCGGCCACCGACATCATCATCGCCGCGTTGGCATACGGTACGGGGCTGTTCGTCGCCGTCAGCGTCGCTGCCAACATCTCCGGTGGCCACGTGAACCCCGCCGTCACTTTCGGAGCCTTCATCGGCGGAAACATCACCTTCTTCCGCGGCGTCCTCTACTGGGTCGCCCAGCTCCTTGGCTCCACCGTCGCCTGCCTCCTCCTCAAGTTCGTCACCGGCGGAGTGGTACGCAACCTTTCTAAGACCTCTTGCTTTGGCTCACGAAGCTCTCGTCTAACGCCCCGCCGTCGGGAACTTTCCCTTTAATTTGTTCCAGTCGACCGCCGTCTTTGCCCTCTCCGGCGTGTCGGTTTGGAACGGCCTGGTGTTCGAGATGGTGATGACCTTCGCGCTCGTCTACACCGTGTACGCCACCGCCATCGACCCCAAGAAGGGTGCCGTCGGCAACATCGCCCCCCTGGCCATCGGCTTGGTCCTCGCCGCCAACATCCTCGCCGGAGGCGTCTTCACCGGTGCAGCCTTGAACCCCGCCGTGGCCTTCGGTCCCGCCCTGGTGTGCTGGGACTGGGCCTGCCACTGGGTATACTGGGTCGGCCCTCTGGTTGGTGCAGCCATCGCTGCCATCATCTACGACCTTTTCTTCATCAACCAGACCCACCAGCAGCTCCCGTCGACCGGCGACTTCTGATACCGTTCGGATACGTGCATGATCTGAGCTAGTGGAGGGCCATCGCCGGTGATCTCCATCGACTCCTTCCCATGTGTTTGGTTGCTTCCTGTACTTTTCTGCTTCTCTGCAACTTGTGCTTGCTTTCATCGATCTCAATTCGTTGTTGTTCTGTTCATTCCCTCATCTTCATCTCCCAGTGAATAAGGTAATTGATTGTGATAAATTAGTCATTAATTACGCCCTTTTTATATAATTAGCATTGTGTTTATCGCTGTGAAATTATTAACCAATTTTTAGTAGTACAACAACGACGTACCAATTCTAAGCAATACATTCTGCCACGGTCAGTGATATTTTAGATTTTGTTTGATAAAATCAATACTTGGAGGGAAATTAGAGTTTACCTTTTTTTCTTTTTTTCTTTTTAATCGACGCAAATTTTGAAAAAAGAAAAACTTTTTTATCTCTCTTTAATAACAATAATAAAAAAATTTACTTTATATCATTTATTGAAATATATATTTTTCACAAGAAAAACCTTACAAACTCTACTTTCAAACAAAGTCAGTAATTAAAAAAAATTTCATTAAAATTTATGATATAAAACTTTACTAATAAAGTAGAATTATCTAATGTAATAATTAATGAAAAAATCTTACAAATACCAAGGTATCGTTTACTTTTCCTTACTTTTAACTTGTAAAAGTATTTTCATTCTTATAATGAAATTCTTATTTTTTAATTTATTTATTCTATTATTAAAATTACTTTTTTTCTTTCTCTCATCTTAAATCGTTTAACTAAAAATTATTTTTTTTCACTTTTAAAGTAAATAAGTAAAGTTAGTAAACGAAGCTTAAGCAGATATATTAATTCTTCGTCCATTGTTATCAATTTTTAAATTAATAAATAACTATGGTGTATTAGTTGACTTTTCGTCACCACTTCAATATGCGCACTTGGTTGCACGCTATTATTTTGTTTCGTGAATTACTGAACTAATATTATAAATAAGGGATAAGACCTCTTACTGTGATATAATTAACGCTTAAAAAATATTTCAGTGTTATATGGCTGAAGTAAATAATTTATTTGGATTTTTTACTTCATACCCTTGAAATATTGGAAATAACATACACATCCTTGGAATTATTGTACTTTCTTGAAAATTTAAAACTATAGCTGTAGCGTATATATTTTCCTCTAATTCAGAAGCAATTAATTATAAATGAGAGTTTGTACTTCTAAAAATAATAAAAAATTTAATTTTTTATTTTTTTATTTCCAAAAACACGAACTCTCCCTTTACGATAATATCAATTGGGAATATTTACGCAAGCAAGGTGTTTTCGTAATTTTTTCTATTTATCGTAAGTTAATTTTATAAATAAAGTTAAAATTATATAGTAATTTATAAGATAAAATTTTATATATTAGAATCTGTGTAGTAATAATGACGTTAGAGATCTATTTGTACATACAGAATTAAACAAAAATGAATTATTGATTTTTCAGTCAAAATTTAATTAGATTAAATTGAATTTAATGTAGAAGTATTTTTGCATCTCACAAAATTGAATAGAATTAGAAATTTTAGTATTTATACATATGCAAGAATTAGATAGAATTAAATTTATTTTTTATTTAAAAAATAGTAAAATATTAATATATTTTAAAATTTAATTATACATAGAATATTCTTTTTAGGAGATGCAAGACTTGTGGGACAGGCAAAAGAATTCCACTCAATCTACAAGGAAAATGTCAAAATTGATTTCTGAACTCTTTTTTTAAATGAATTTTATTTAATTTCGTGAAAAAATTGAATTCCATCAAAGATGAGCCACATGATGCTTGAATTAGACGAAATTGAATTTCCTTTAATTCAATTTTCCTTAACTCCGTTAGTACAAACCTCTCGTAAGAGTAATTTTGGAAATTAAAAAGAAGTTAAAATCAAATAGAACGAACCTAAAACAACTTATTCCAAAACATACATAATCTCCTAAATATATAGATAGTATGATTGATTGTAACTTTATTTTTACATAAGCATCATTCACTTTTCTTCTTCCCAACTTCTACAAGTACTCTTAACTTTACGATAACATGCATATTCTTCAATTTACGTCTTTCATTATCAAAATTACTTTTCTCTCTTCTCTTGTTTTAAAATTATTCACCTAAAAATTATTTCTTTTCACTTCTAAAATATAAAAGTGAAGTTAAGTGAACGATATCCACAGACAACATATCAAAATTGAATTTGATACGTAATTATAATAAAAAGTACTGCAAGCTAGGGCACAGATTTATTATGCGATGCAGAAGACGTGGACCACGGACGCCAGAGGTCCGATCTACGTACGTAACGCAGATCGGAAACGTACGCAGATCCGATCTGCGTACAACCTCGCGATCATTTAAGCGCCACATGTGCTGGTGGTGGTGGTGGTGGCGGTGGTGCCGGACAAGCCCGTCACGGGTGTCGCCGGCTGGGGCTCGGAGGTGCGCATCGATCGTACGTGATAACACATGGGTGTCTGTTAATTACGTACGTTGTTTCAAATTTTTTGTTACTGTGAAGTTTTAAAATTATCGAAAAAGTTATCAAACTCATACATGTATGTTACAGTATATAGAAGTTTATATTAATTTTCATTACTGTACTGCTCCTTCGTCACAAGTGCGCTCTTAACCCTGCGGTAGAGCACCGCATGGGTGCACTTCGTGAAGGTTTTTTTTTTTCTTTTAAACGATGGGTTAAAAAAATAGAAAAAGGATAATTACCTAATTTTTCATTTTTTACCAAAAAAAAATCGTTACTTTTTATCTTTTAAAGTCGGTCACTTGAAAGGTGACAGATCGAGAAAATCGGTTACTTTTTCATGTTATAGGTAACATATGAATTTGTCACCTTTAAAATTGGTGAAAAATAGATATTTTTTTCTTTTTAAAAGGAAGACATTTTTTCCGTCAATTTTGTTGCTGTAGATATCAAACTTCAAATTTGAAAACACATTATATAGCCCATGTGAGGTTTACGTGAGACTCGTACGAAGAAAAAAGAGGAATAAAAATAAATCTCAATGCTTACGATAATTATTTTTATTGTCGGCATCGCCAATGTATGCATTTTTTTCCCTTTTGAAAAAAGAAATAGTTAAGGTCTATTTGTGCACATTAGGAATTTAGGAAAAAAAAATTTAAGAAAGGGGAAAGGTAAATGAGATTAAAATTTAAGAGAAGGAAAATTTAGGAGGAGTGTTTGTATATATTAAGGAAAATTCAAAAAGTTGTATAAAATCTCTTTGGGTGTGTCTAAGAAATAGATTAACCAAAATTAATTACAGTAACAATGAAAAAATTATATTTTAAAAAATCTACAAATGACGATAAAAAAAATGGAATAACTAGATTTGAATCGTAAGTAACAACTACAGACACGATTACGACAATGGCGATCGAAACAGTTGAAAAGAAATTGACACTTACGTTGACAACAATGGAGACATAAAAGTTACTCGAACAGAGGAATAGACACGATAAATTAAGGGCAATAAAGACACACAAAGTAGATGTAGAGGTGAGATCTCTTTTTTTTTTCTGATAGGTCTGTGTAGAATTTCATAAAAAGAGAAAAGAGTAAATCTAAAAAATCTACTATTTATATTATCAAAAAATTTAAAATTATTTTTCAAATTACCATTTTACACAAACACCTATAAATTCCACCCCCCCCTAAAACTTTAAACTTGGAAATTAATCTTTCGAGTATAATTCAAAAATTTCAAGATTTATGAATTACAAGCCCTGTTGGTTAAGCATCTGAATGATACAGGAGCATGTTAGACTTACAGATGAACATGATACTTGTAGGGAAACAAAATTCAATGCAAAATCTTAGAATCAACAAAAACATATTGATTCTCACCATTTTTAAAAGATGAATTACAAACTACAGTATACAATCGAGCAAATTTTCCTGCAAATGGGCTATATGTTAAATAAAGAGATTGAGGGGAATGCGTGCGCATACATGCACATGTATGCATTGGACCAAATGTCTTGTACCCTGAAGGGTGGGTTTGTATCACAATAAAAAATAATAATAGAAAATTGAAAAAGAAAATTTCTAATTTTTCTAACATTTGTGCTCTCAAAAAAATGTTTCTATTTACATTAGGTATTTATACCAATGTAAAAAAAAAATTCAAACTCCAAATCTTCTGAAAATTTTTCTCCCAACCCTTCGTCGCTTTCTCTCTCCCATACTCATCCCACACCTAATTTCACAACTTTCATCAATTTGACTTTAACACTTTTTAATGGATACATTGATTTGTTTATTTTTGATATAAGTTATTGATTGTTATTATTTATTAAATAAATATATTATTATCAAATAGGTACATTATACATCTATAATTATTCATTTTTCAATATGTACACATTATATTATTAGTTAAATTATTATTTTTGTATTGAAATTTTCAATTAAAATACATGTAAATATTTTTCTCTTAAAAAAAATATAATTGAAGTATTTTATACAAATATATTAGTACATTTGAATTGTATAACATTATGTAATTACTTCATTATACAATATTTAATAATTTTTATGTTATTATATTTATTATATATCGTAAAAATATTCTTCATATTCTATTAATTTCACAATCATCCAGAAAATATTTTCCATGTCAAGAAAATTTTTTCTAAAAAGTTATTTTTCAAATTTACCTTAAAACCTATTTTCCATATTTGTCAGATTTTTCAAAAAATTATTTTTTAAGTACACAAACAATCCCTAAATAATAATCAAACGACTACCAGCATTTGTAAACGGTAATTATGTGATGCGATTGGCAGTGAAGCATAGAGATGCACGAGTGGAGTGGCACAGCATAAGCGAAAACATGCACGAGTACTGGAAGGTTAGTGGCATGAAAACAAAAACCAAAAAAAAATAAAAAATACTGCCATGTTGTCTTTGAACAGGGGCATCATTCCTAAGCAGGCAGGCAAGCCATCTTAAGTTCTAATCCCAAGATAAAGATGTAGGAAGCTTAAGTACACCCCCACCCACACAATCCATCTCACTCAACTCTCAGACCAAATCCACCTGAGAAAAGGAATACAATGCACAAATTAGAACGACACATGTACAATCTGAATATTCATCTTGGGGTCCACTTCCCACAATTTCCACCTCACAAGTCAACTGCTCTCTATCACACTTTTGTATTCACACTGAAACGAATGCAACAACCGCAAGCTCATGCAGAACACACCTGGTCTTTCAGAGGGCATTTACGAAAAAAACAGCATGCCATCTACATTCTCAGAACATTTATTTTATAAGAGTCCGTCTGTCGATGATTACGTAGCCTCTAAGCCTGTTTTGTGCTGTGCAGGATCAGAATTCAGAAGCAACATCCGCCACCGCCGGCGTTTGCGTTCCTTTCTATTTTCTGTCTTAATATGTTCCTCTTCACTACCGTAGAACCTTCCGCCAGAAGGCTGGGAACTTCCATGATCTGTAATGTGGGTTACCAAACTTGGTTACAACTTACATTGGGGAAAGGTGAAAGGCAGGAAGTCATGTTTCGTAAAGCTGATGTAGAACAATATCGACGAAGAAATTGTTATGATCGATTTTGACCACTAGAGAGGGTGAATAATGATTTTTAAAATTATCAATACAAGTATAACCAAAATGATGTAAAAATAAAAGTACACAGAAATTTCCAACTTGTCAACTCACACAATATAAGAGAAGGATGAGCCTACTATCTAAAGTCTAGACACGTTCATGGCGGCTAATAAGATGATTTCTGAAACATTGCAATTTGGTAGAAACCTGAATAATGTTGATGTCCATCTGTAACTACTAGTAAATTTTGAGAAAATTTAGGAAACTTGTGGCTGTTATTTTTTGTTGGATTACAGGAAACCAGTGGACAGGAACCACACCATTTCCCAAGTCCTTCTGTTGACTCCCCATTTTCGGAGTCTCTAAAATTATTTACTGACGATCAAACGATATTAACGCAATTTTGCACCCATTAACCAGTCTTTTAAGAAATTACAATTAGTCCATAAAGTATTTAAATAGTTACTTCGATTAAGCAGTCAATCCACAAAATATTTATTCTTAAATTACCCTGATTAAACCATTCACTTCTAGTAAAAACAAAATCGCTTAAATCAAATCATTAAAAACATTACGACTTCAACCTTTTATTAATTCTTAAAACCGTTTAATCACTAAATCATTAAAATCACTATAGTTTAATCCAAAAATATTTTAAGTCACTTAATCTTCAGACATTTAATATTTAATCAAACCTAAAAATTCATCTAAAACGCAATCTAAATTTAGTCTTTCTAAACCTAATACAAAGCCCAATCTACATCTAATTTACTAATCCGCATTGCTCGCCCTGGCCCTAATTTACTACATCTAATTTACTTATAATATATATATTCTAGAAAGAAACATGAGATAATAGATTGACAGTGGGTCAACACGGTGAAGGAAAATAGCAAAATAAACATATTTATTATAGTATTATCTGATAAAATGCAAAAATATTTTATTGATTCAGGTATTAGGAGTAGAATAAGATTTTCAGGCTAATACCTTGGAAGCAAGTTCATCGAAACATTTCTCCACATTTTCATGTGTTTTTGCACTGCATTCAAGAAACAAACATCCAATTTCATTTGCAAGATCCATTCCTTCTTGTACTGAAACCATCCTTTCACTTTCCTGTAACATGTAAATTATTCTTCCTCATCAAGTTGTCAACAAGGATGTAAGAAACATAAGAATAACACAAATAGGCTGTCAACGTTTTTCAAAATCACAAAACCTTACACTTGTAAGAGAGACTAGTATTCATTCAGATAAATGTCAAGGTCTTAGGCACAGGAGCAAAAAGCCAAGTTCAATGTGACACTAGCCATAAGTCGGTAAATGTTCACAAACAAAACACTAACATGTTATGCAGAAGTTGCAAAACTTTGAACTGAAAGCATTTAAGATTTAAGATGGAAATTTTCGAGAATATCAAAAGCAGCTAAATTTTCAATTTCACATAAGATAATTTCATATATTAAGCTGGATCAGCAATATGTGAACACAACAATCTTCAACACAAAGGCAGTAACATCCCAACTGTTGGAATATTTGGGAAAAATCTGAGTATTTTATGTCACTAATAGGAAGGGGCGGAAGGCAAAAAGATCTAACTGGTGATTTGGGAAAAATGTGCTGCATAAAAGGAGTATAGAAAGACCATCTATATGTATGGCTGGCCAATGGAGAAAAGTCAAGGATCACAAAGGTGAACTATGTATATGGCTACCTTCTTGTCAAATTCTCTATTTCAATTTATTCATCCTAACAGGGGATGTTTACCAAACAAAATAAGCTTACCCTACATCCCAACTAAGCTCAACCAGTTTAAAAACAGTGAAAGGTGGGCAATCTAGGTTTAAGACTATATTATCAGTTCAGGTGGTTCGAGTTACATCTAATTCACAACATTATCCCCTTGACTGAGCTTTGGAGGTAATGAAGATCACAAACAGCTCAAAGTATGGCACAATCAATTCATAACAGGAGGCAGTTGGACTGATGAAGAAGGTTGCAAGATAAAAAATGTAGGACGTAAAGTTTTGTAGGGCAATTTGACTGATTACAAATATAATTCAGAAGAAAATTACAAGATCATGTTAATTTCCTTTAGAAACCAAAACAAATATCTAAGTGCTTGCTGGATGCCAAACAAGGGACCAGTAAGTCGTGCATACTACTTTGTCTATGGTAAATGTGGGGTTATCTCAGGATGTCAATTGATCACAGATAATATATAATATAATATGTAAACCAAAGCTTGGATAAAATGCAGTGAAATTTTGAGCTAAGAAGGAGATGCAAATCATACCTTGTCAACTTTATTCCCAACCAGCATTTTGACAGAGTTCTGGTTTGTGCAATATAATTCTACTTCCTTTGCCCATATCTCAGACATATTTGTGAAAGTTTCTCGTCTTGTGACATCATAAACTACAAGTAAAATGCATATTAGCTTATATCTTAGAGAAATACATTTTTACATGACAGAAGAGCATTCTAGTGTATATCAGGCATTCATTCACCAGAATTTTACAAGGCCCGATATTGTACTTGCTTATAAAATCTATTGTATCAAACATGAAAATATAACAAGGTCATGATTGGCAAGATACACACATTAATATTAAGAAGTTTAGAATTCAATCAAGAAAAAATTAGTAAATTTAGTAATGATCGGTAGTTGGGAACATGGCAATTATATAATGACTACGAATCCAGTAAACAGACTTACACTCTTACCTAATATAATTCCTTGAGCACTGCGGTAGTACGAACTAGTTAATGTCCTGAATCTTTCCTGTCCAGCTGCAAAATTACAAAACTATTTCATAAATCGGTACAATGTAAAAGAGTACAGCCGGGGAAAATAATATTTGTAGAAACTAATAAGAAAAAACATGAGAATAATAGCAGTAATGAACCCACTGGCACATAAAGGAATGGATTAGAATCCTAATGAAATGACAGAAATTTTGTACAATATTAGAATCAAGTTTAAATTAATGAGAAAGAAAGATCTCAATCTTCCAAAAAAAGGGTGAACCTAAGGAGGTTAGCCTTGAGAAGGGATTCTTTCAAATCTAAAAGTCTATAGACTCAAAGAAAGGACGTCCTGTAATTACAACTTGGAAGTGAAATAAATGAATTCAAAATACCACGTTAGAATGGTAAGGCCAAATGTAAACATATGGATTTCTGATCTAGACCAGTTGCTATAAGGATGCAATGTCATATCTATGTTTGGTTGTATGGACACAGAGCAAAAACTTCCCATGGTATGAGTCATAGTTGTCAGTTACTGAATTTGAAAAAGGGGATTCAAATTTGCCTTTGACTTGCAACTATTTAAAAACACTGGTATGGTGACAAAAACACTATACTAACATACTTTAATATATACCCCCGTCTAGCTGTTTCATTTAAAACATCAAAGTTTTATATCTAGAATTTCCTACAATTGACATCTCAAAGATATACAATATAATTAAAATTGACATAATATAGAAAGAGAAACAAATTTACCTATCGGGAATTTAGGAGGACTTACAGAAGGATTTCAAAAATAAAAGATATTTTCCACAATGATTAAGTCATTAAATTACCTGTATCCCAAATGGTTAGTTTCAATTTCTTCCCACCAACAGTAAGATGCTTGATCTTAAAATCCACACCTGGATATATGGAATTTAAAAGACATCAGTTAATAAATTACATCCACATGATTTAAATTATTAATAACAAATCACAAAAATTTTCAACTTGGAGAACTGTACAAGATGTTTTCCTTGACCATTTCTCTCATAAACATAAATAATCGTAAAAACAATTCTAAGCAGTTTTTATCAGAGAACAAAGTTATTGAAAGAATGAGAGAAAACTACAAATTTGGATTTATAATTTTCAATTATTCAAAAAAAATCATAAATATGATTAGTTCATTCAAAAATAGAATTCAATTGAAGAAAAATTCCAACACTGGCAAAGAACTTCTCCATTTTCAAATTAAAATGAATGAGAATTATCAGGGTTAGAAAACTAAAAAACTGCAGGGAATGATGTAAACATGTCTCCATAACCTTCAGAGGTAAGGGATGTTCTAGTGGGGACTCAAACACCATGGCCTTTTAAAACATATTTTGATACATATGACATGTAATTAAAAAAGTTAAATTTTATGAAATCTTATGAAAGTATTGACTATTGAGTGGCAATAAGGAAGCATATCCTAAATATCTTATCGAGAAATTACCGTAGTGTGTTTTTCAACATTTTGTTGTGAAGTCCATACGTTAATAATTGATAAGTAGCTCCCACCCCTTGCAAGTTTGATTGTTTTAGATATGAGTGATGTTGGAAGTGGCAATCTTGGCCATTTGGATGAGGTATCAAAGCATCTTCGATCTGGAGGATGGCATCCTGCAGATGCAGTCAAGTATGTTTGTGGAGGACGTTCTTGTGCTAGGAGGCAAGAGGCAGTGATTGCAATTTGCAGGTAGCCACGAGTCCATCAAAGGAAGCAGCATCGTCTTCAACCAATGCCTAAGAAGGAATGTCAGATGTCGATCAACGTTGGCTAACAATAGGTTCATGTAAAAGAGGAGGATTGTTGGAAGATGGTGTTCAAGACTCAACAAGGATTGTACAAGTGGTGGGCAATGTAGTTTGGGCTTTAAGGACTCTAGTGTATTTAAGCCACTACTGGAAAGAGGTTGCACAGGATCGATAAAATGTGGATGGGGTTCAAGGACTCAAGTGTATTTAAGGTTCATTGTTAGAACAAGAGAACTAAAGATAGATCTGAAGAAGGCAAAGGTCATTTAAGAATGGCCTGCTCCAAAAATTGTGACTGAAGTAAGGAATTTTCTTGGGGCTTGTGAATATTTAAGGAAGTTCATTTGTAACTTCTTTTTAATTGTAGCTCCACTACACTCCCTTACCAAAGTTCGAAGTAGGTTTGCGTGGAACAAGAAAAGCCAAGAGACCTTTGAAGCCTTAAAGGAGAAGATTTGCATCATACCAATCTTGGAGTTGCCAAATCTCCAAAGATCTTTTGAGGTGGAGGTGGACGCTAGTGGTTAGGCAATCAGGGTTGTCCTACAAGATGACCACCCAGTTGCATATCATTCTGAGATGTTGCAAGAGACTCAACTCAATTATCCTACTTATGACAAGGATCTTCTAGTTTTACATCAAGCGATCAAGCATTGAAGATGTTATTTGCTCAAAAAGGAGACGATCATGCACACCAACCATCAACACTCCAATATCTTCAGACTCAAAACAAGCTACAATGAGCAATACATCTTAAACAAATGTCTTATTTACAACAATTCAACTTCATCATCAGATACAAGCAAGGTGGGAGTAATAAGATTGCAAACTTTCTCTCTCGACCCATGGTTACTCAATGCAATGTGATGCAATTGAAGACTACACCTAAGTAAGATTTTTCTGATCTATATCAAGAAGACCTAGATTTACAGTCATGTTAGAAAAGTGTTGGGTGAAGGCACAAGGCAGGTTTTCGCCTTTCTAATGGACTACTTTGGAAAGGTTAGCGGCTATGTATTCTGCGAGGAAGAAATCACCTCAAATGGATGCATAAAGCTCACTTGTCCAAGGTAGCAAGACAATTTAGGGTTAACAAGACCATTCACTATCTTGCAATGTATGCCTATTGGCCCAAGTTGCACTTGGACATTGCAACATTGGTTCAAGGATGCACACTTTGTAGTCGGATCAAACCAAGTAATTAGAAGGTTGGTTTATATCACTCCATTCCTATACCTACTTGACCCTAGGAGAGCATCCTAATGGATTTCATTGAAGGACTACCACAAATGCATCAGGGTCAAGATTACTTGTTCACAATCATGGATTGCTTCCCTAAGATGGTGGCATTAGTTCCATGTAGAAAGACAATCACAAGAGTGGAAATAAATAAGCTTTACTTTCAACAAGTTTAGGTGAATTTTGGCTTGCTTAGTTCGATCATATCTGATTCGGATAGCCGTTTCCTCGGTTCTTTTTGGAAGACTTTGTGGGGTCTTATAGAGCCTAAGCTAAAAACAAGCACACCATATGTCCCTCAAACCAATGGGCAAATGGAAGTTGTCAATTAGACAGTGGTCCACTTTGAAGCTACAACATTTGACATTTGAAGACTTGGGATGAGAGCTTGTCTTATATCCAATTCAGCTTCAATAGTGCTTTCAATGAGTTTATTAGGAAGAACCCCTTTAAAGGGACATTAAGGTTCTTGCCTTCAAGCCCATTATATCTCAAGTTCAATCTAGAAGGAGATCGGATTGTAGGGGAAGATCCCAACGTGATACAAGCACATTGGTTTGTCGAGCACATCTATAAGGTTCATTTCCAGATCAATAACCAATTGCAAAAGGCCCAAGCCAAGTACAAGGCATGACATAAGTACAAAAAGCCATCAACCTTCGTGGTAGAAGATTTGGTTTGGTTGCATTTGGGGAAGAGTTGGTTGAAGGGGGCATCACATAAACTTAAATCATTGAGGTTTAAACCCTTCAAGATTTTACAGATGATCGAGGTCAATGCATGTAGGTTGGAGCTACCATCCTATATGTCCATATACTCTGTAGTGAATGTGAAAGATTAAAAGTTGTTTAAGCCTTTAATGCTAGATGAAGAACCGAAGGTGGAAGTCCCTTGTGTTGAAGGCCTTCCTCTACTGAAGGATCAACTTTTAAAGGAGGATGTTATCTTGGAGAAGGAGATCACAACCTTGAGAGGAGTCACTGGGTGTAAAAGGGAGCATCCCCAATTAGCACACAGTGGTATATGTGGGTAGATTGAGTTCTCGCACAAAGTTCTAACTTCGTAGGAGTTCTGTTCTCTCCATGAGAGAAGGGGGCAAAGTCGTCTATGGTAGGGGTCTACCATGAGAGGCAGCAAGATGGGAGGTCAACGCATGACAAGGGTCCCTAGAGGTACTAGTATGCTAGGGACCATCCAATGATCATCTAGTGAAATCTAGAGTACTGTAAGTGTAAACAATATGGGTGGGAAGTAATTCAAGAAAGGAGATCGATCAAGGAAATCCAGAATTTACCAGATTGAGACACGAAACAACCAAGATACATCATGGTTGAGGCTTGATTCAAACATGGGACCGGATTTTCACAGATGACCAAGGTTTGATTGAGACTACTAAAAGTGGCAATCTGTCAAAGTGTATAGGAGATGCATCGTACTAGAAAAGTTTTCCTATGTAGTAATGGTGCATACAAGGTGATTGCTTGAAGTATGAATCAACAAAAAATGATTGGTTGAAGCACGACATGCACTGGCCCAGTTACCTTATGATGGAAAAGCTAGCATGACAAAGGAATTGATGGTGATCTAAATTGGCACTCAAATTGAGATGTAGCACTGATATAATAGCTAATACAGGATTGAATACAATTATATGCATACCAATATCTGTGCTTCATTTGGATAAAAGACATGAACCAACATATGAATAAGGATTCTACAAGATGGATATGAATGAATGGAAGGAGAAGATTCTTGTAGTCAATCCCATATAGTGGGATTAAGGCATTGATTGTGTTGTATTAGTTGGGATTTATATCACTTATTTTTTTCTACCCTGGCTGTTTTAGATGATAACAGTACAGACACGACTAAACAGTTTGGAGAGAAACTGAAATACTCTCGGATACATACATGCTACATACATATTTCTTTATTTACTCTCAGATACATATTTATTTATTTATGCGCACATACATAATATTTATTTATTTATTTGCATGAACCCTGTGGATTTAAACCTGACTGCACTGCAAAACAATCTCCTTGTGGACCATCGCAGACTCATCATACTGCAGAACAGGAGCTTTTCAGTCTTTCAAATGAGGAAAATTCCAAATGTGCTAACCTTTGCTTTGCATGTTTAAATCCACCATACCTTATCCTCTCTCATGGTGTCATGAGGGCCACACAATTTTGCCATACAAAGCCACAACCAAGTTGGTTGGACCAACAAACACTATTTTCTTGTAACAAAACCATCACTGTTAATTCTATGACTTTAAAAGCAAAGCACTGAAGCAGCTATCATACAAGTCATTGAACCAAGCATCACTTGCTATTGATAGTGGAAGTGGAAGGTCCCAAGCATGACTCGACCTACTTAGATGTAGCAGCAGAAATAAACTACCACAACAATTAATGCGAGAAATGTATGGAGATAGTGATCACGTAGTTGATTGAAACTAGATTCGAATGTAGTTGTCTGCCACGTACTTGGTGAGAGAAAATAAGCAGAAATTAAATGAACACTTAACTACTACAACAAACATGCCTTTGTTACTACAACACTTCACTAAAGCTATAAAAAAAGAAAGAATGATTTGGTTCATAATTTATCCATGACAAAAAATACTTCAATATTGAGCTAGTGCTCCTGAGGAACAGGTACAGAACGTTCTACAGAATAATTTCACTTTGAAATTGATCAAAAAATATCTTTGAGTGGCTGCTAAAAAAAGCATGCATTGTATGTTGTTAGCAGATGATCTAGGACAAAAAATGCAAATTGAGTTGGAAAAAATTCTACAGTTTTTACTTTGGTTTCTTGCATTTTTCTGGTGGATGAGTTTCTTAGTGACCTTCTTCCACTTCTCCTCAATATATTTTGACTTTATGATGACTTAGGGTGGGCTATATGTAGCTCATCTAGATGAGCCATTGTCGCTATGCACTTCTCCAGCAAGACCTGTTACTAATGTACCTTTTTGTTCAAAGTTAAGAAATGGGGAGAAATGAAGACTTTAAAGCCCAGCAAAACCTCGCAACTTCCTACATTTTTGTTTTGCATGCAATAGTTAGTGACTTCGCTCGGTCACGGAACTGAAGTATGGAGCCAAAACAAAACTCCAGCCACCACGCAACCTGAATTCCATCTCTACGTTGACCTGTGACGACACTCAATCTCCCACTTCAAAACAGAAGAACCGCACACACTCCGCAGTCAACGTCACTGACTTTGGAGTTTTCCCGACACATCGGCATTCGACAGAATGGAACAAAACACATCGGCCGGAAGGACGAGACGAAGAAAAACAACAGATCCGGGACGACGGAGCAAAGTATCAAAGCAAGCAATCCAAATCTAGGTCGAAAGCGATGGATGTAGAGGGGAAGAGAGCTGACGGACCGATCGTAGGGGACAGCTCATCCACGTGCGAGGAGATGAAACTGACGAGCAGGCTACTCTTGCCGACGCCGGAGTCTCCGATCAGCAGTATCTTGAACGAATAATCTAATGCTCCGCCACCGCTTCCTTGAGCCGAACTCCCCATGGATCCCGAGCAGACGGATCAGAAGAGACGCCTCTCTGAGCCTCTCGTTCACACCCTTTCTCCCGTCACCGATGCTGCTCGTTGCGGTGGCGACGGGAGGTGAGAGGACAGAGCAATGGGAAGTGTGAAGAAGAAGAGAGGAGAGTGTAGAGGAGGTGAAAGGTAGGACGCACCGAAAGCGACGGCAATGGCGAAGGGAGGAATGGCATCGCCCGATATGGACGAAAAGGCAAAGGTCATCGTAGTTGCTTTACGTCGTTTCGACCGAAAAAAATACTTCTTTTTTCAGAAAAACAAAAACAAAATGTACTACTGCTTTCAGTGCTTCGCCAGAATGCCAGCTTTTTTTATTCTTTTTTTTTGCCAGAATGCCAGCTTTGAGTTATTGCTTTTCAGCCTTTATTAGACTTGTGTTTAAAAATATGGTGAGATAAGATAGATTAGAAGTTTTTATTATTATTGTATAATATAATTTTTTAATTTTTATTAGATAATTAATGTTAAAAAAATAAATTTATAAAAATATCATAGATAAGATTATTTTTATTATTTTATATTTAGATATTATAATAAAAAAAATTGTTATAATTATTATTTATATATCTTATTGGATAAAAGATTGTCTCGTTTGTTTTCTCAGTTTTAACTTTAATTTTATATAAACTCTGATATGTTATCACCGTATAAACTTTCATACATAAATTTTTACCTCACAATTTATTATGTAACTATATCATCATTTACAAAATTATCTTCAACTTCAACTCTTTATGATTATTGAAACTAAACTTAAAGTTGAAGTTACATAAACAAACAAGGTCATTGTACACCAACTTCATACAATAAAAATCTCATTAAACTCTATTACCAAACATGGTCTAAGTCAATTTAAGGTTTTATTTTCTTCTATCTTCTTTTAACATTTAAAATTACCTTTAATGTTATTATTATTATATAGATTTTGACATATAAAATTTTATCATTTATATTACTATATAATTCTGACTTTATTCACGAAATTAACTTCAACTTTAACTTTATTCAACTCCTGTAATTGAAAAAAACTATCCCTAAATATACTCTAAGTTGATTTTAAAAATTATTTTTAACATTATTTTTAACATATAAATTTTAATATATAAATTTTTATTATCTTAATTACTATATAATTTTACTTCTAATTACAAATTTAATTTTAATTTTAACTTTATCTTACTTTTAAAATTAATTAAAAGTCACTTCAAACGTACCTTTCATCGTCACAATAGAAAATACTGCTTCTTTCAGGTAAAAAAACAGAAAGTTTTTTTTTTTTGTCGGACAGTAAAGTGATAAGATCAAGGGACGTATTTGTAAATCAACAGATGATCACAAAGTTTGAGTTCAAAAAAAATAGATTATAAGAAAGAAAACAAGTTTTAAGTGGCAATCAACAAAGAAGTGAAGGCTGAGGATTGTAAATTTAAAATACATGAAACATTAATAGTAGAAATGTCACTGACACCAATGTTTCTAACCAAAAGGAAGCTAATGAAAAGATGTGAAGAGATATCTAGTTGATATCTTAGAGAATTATGAAAAATTAGATAATTGTGAAAAGTCTACGTTAATAAAAAAGGGTAAAAATGATACATATCAAAGTATTAATTCTAAAGTTAAATTTGACAGTGGTTTAAAGTAGTTTAAGGCGTAAAGTAAAAGATTCAAATCAAAAAAAAGAATAACACTTAAGTTACATGTGATAATATTTTGACGTATCGTTTGATATTAGTATCAAATCATGTGTGTCTATCACGTATAAGTTTTTATATGATCGATCTCAATCTATGTAACGTGGTTTGATATCTTTAGAATTCAATGTTGTTTGATAAAAATAATAGACCATGTCAACGTCGCAAAGTAACTAGAATTAGAGAAATTATTATCAAATGTGACCTAAAAATAATTTGCCAAAAAATAATAAAAAATAAGTGATTTGTGGTTTCTTTGCAAATATTATAAAAGTAAATTGAATTTTATCTAATTTGATTTTGAAAATTCAGCATACACAAATGCCTCTGTAATTAAATTTAGTGTAAAAGTATTTTTGTAACTCACAAAATTAAACAAAATTTAAATTTTCGGTGTTTGTGTATACGTTGGAATTAGATGGAATTGGATTTATTTTTTATTTAAAAAATTAGTAAAAATTCAATGTATTTTAAAATTTAAATACACATAGAATAAAAATTTTGAGTGACGCGAGAATAGAAAGATTTCATTTAATTCACAAGAAGAATGTCAGAATTGAATTTTAAACTCTTTTTTATATGAATTTTGTTAAATTCTGTAAAAAATTAAATTCAATTAAAGTATATACAAAACTCCTACAATTCAATTCGATTTCCATCTGTTACACAAACATAGGTTCATTATTAATTTCATTTTCTTGTACCTTGAGAGAGTATATACGTACCATTATTTTTATACAGATGGTTTATATTTAGATTTTGATTCAAAATTGGTAACAACACCTACTGGCATATATTATTCTATGATTGGTGAGGTATCACCATCGATTGGTGAATGGCTTTTTGAACTTTGAGAGGCGGAGAGACGCGCAGAAGTAAAGTGAAATTTCGTTTGATAACGGTTTTTTGATTTTATTTCAATTTTATAAAAAAAATTACATATAAATTTTTATCTTATAATTTATTATAAAAGTTAACTCTATTTAATAATAAAATTCAAACTCCTAGCTTATGTTTTACTGTGAATGTAAAATTTAAGACGGTACAAGCAAAGAATGTTTTAGATATTTAATTAAGTAGTCAGTAACTTATGTGTTTAATTAAAGAGAATTTCATGAACTTTTACGTGTTTTATTACGATTGAAAAAGGTAAAAATGGTTTTATTGAATTTTCTGTTTTTCTATTTTACTTAATTTTTACGGTAAAATCTACGTAGATAAATTAATGTGTGTTTATTTTAACTTTAAAGTATAATTTTTAGAATAAGAAGTTATACTCTAATGATTTCTTGAAAGAATAATACTTAAAAGAAAATTTTTAATTTAAAAATTACACTTATTTGTTAAAATAACTCCTACCAGAAATTTTCGTACAATTGAGTATTTTTACATTAAAATATTTGGAGGAAATTTTTCAAATATCTTTTTTAAATATGAATTTTCATTTTAATATAGTGGCATTTCGATTTTTGAGGTGTGATTGATACCTCATGTGTCTAGATAATTTTTTTTTGCAAATACTTTATTCTACTTCACGAAAAAGATATAGAATAAATAATGCTAGTTCTAACATTACATGTTCAATTTTACATGAAAAAAAGAGATGTTAAAGTGAATTAAAAATTTGAAAATTAAAAATTTTAAAAATGAAAATAGAAAATAAAAGAAAAATTAGAAAACATAAATTTTTTTAAGGATATTTGTACAAATTGCAAAAATTTCGAAAAATTAATTTAAATAAAATTTATACAAGTGAATTTTTTATAAATTCAGCATATCATGTTGTAAAATCGTATATTAAAATCGAAGGATATATCATTTCACAGAGATAATATATTTAAAATCTATTTTCTTTGTACCGTTTATATAAATGACATATTATTTTTCAAATTTAACATATCAAAATTTACAATTTAGTGCATAAAAAAATACTCCAACATAATTCAACAAGAGCAAGTTGTATTGTTAATTAGTATGATATATCAGACCACAAGTTATAAGTAATATTTAAACTATATGTTTCATTCTACTCTTAAAATAATAAGACTTAACACGATTAATAATTCAAATATAATATCGATTAATCTATCGACACCTTTGAATGAAAAAAAAAAATGTTTATATAGAATAAATCCTTGAGAATTCAATTTTTATCTCATCAAATAAATTACAATTTGTATAACTGGTGTATTTCATTAATCATCAATTAAATTAGGATTTAGGATAAAATCTTAAGAAAAGAAAACTTTAAGTTTCAATGTAAATATAGACAATATATTAGAAAAAAAAACAGGTCCTATTAAAATATTGCACTATATATAAGTCGTGTATTATAAAAAGGAAAAATAAAAAAATAAACAAGAGTAATTCAGTAGAATTCATTAAATCAACATGAAAATTATAGTCAAAAAGATTTTTGTGCTGTTCTGAAAATTGTGCGTTGTGGGTTGACATTTTGTTTAAATAAATACAATCTTTATTTTTTTAAAAAATAAATATTGTTTCTCCTTACTTTGGTATCATTTACACGAAAAGAGTTGAAATTAAATAATTAAATTAATTTAAATTATTGCACTGTATATTAAAATTTATATAGTAATAATAACGGTAGAAGTTATTTTAAAAATTTTAAAAAAATTCTTGAATTATACAATAAAGGTTGCATTTAGTATAAATTTTTTAACATTGAAAGTAAGAAAAAGTAGTTTATTATATTAAATTGGGTAAAAATTCTTCGTAATATTAGTTATTTTCCCTTATTTCTAACTTTAAAAGTACTTTTATTTTTATCATGACATTCTTATTCCTTAATATATTTTTTTTATTATCAAAATTAATTTTTCTTATCTTCTCATCTTAAAATTATTTACCTAAAAATCACTTTTCCTAACTTCTAAAAATCACTTTTCCTAAAAATCACTTCGTCTTATATTGTATTATCTTTTATCATATTTTAATATTAAAATTATATTTTTAAATATTAATGTAATTAATATCTTTTAAAACGTTCGAAATCTCTACGTATCATTACGTTAAAGGTGTGTTTACTGTAGATGTGAAATTAGATTAGGTGAGATATATATTTTTTAAAAATAATATAATTTATGATAAAAATATTTTTATATAATTTTTAGTATAAAATATTAAAATTATTTAATAAATATTATTATAGATTACTGTAATATATAATGAAAAATTAAGATATTAGTAAAAATGTCTTTATTAAATAAGACTTAAAAGTAATTTTTAATTTAAATGAAAATTAGACCAAACGAAGGTAAATATATTATTTCTCTGTAGGCGTAGGACTTAAATACTATTTTACCCATGCCACAGAACCATATTTACATAATCCGCAGGCTTCTTCACCTTCCCGAAGGCGGGACGTATCTGTAAATTGATCTCCCACCCGCCTCCGGAGTCTTCTTCCCCAATCTCAAACTCTTCAAAGAACCGAACCGAAGCCTAGGGTTTGGTCCTCCTCTCTAGCTTCGTACTGCCGCCATGGGAACGCCGGAGACGTCCCGCGAGCCGTGTCCGGACCGGATTCTCGACGATATCGGTGGTGCCTTCGGGATGGGCGCCGTCGGCGGGTCGGCCTTCCACTTTCTCAAGGGGGTCTATAACTCTCCCAATGGCGAACGCCTTGGCGGAGGCGCCCAGGCAGTGCGTATGAACGCACCGCGTGTGGGAGGAAGGTTTGCTGTATGGGGAGGGCTCTTCTCCGTTTTCGACTGCACGATGGTGTACGCGAGGCAGAAGGAGGACCCGTGGAACTCGATCATCGCTGGTGCTGCCACAGGCGGGTTCCTTCAAATGAGGCAGGGGTTCGGGGCGGCGTCAAGGTCGGCGATGTTCGGTGGAGTGCTCTTGGCTCTGATTGAAGGGGCTGGGATTATGCTTAACAAGGTGCTCAGTGCTCCGCAGAATCTGCCGCCAATCATGGAGGATCCCCATCAGGGTGTTGTGATGCCGCCGGTGTATCAGCAGCAGAGGATGAGCCCGGAGATTCGATCGGATGTCGATTCTGGTGCGGGTTCTTCGTCGTCTTGGTTAGGAGGATTGTGGGGAGGCAAGAAGGAGGATTCCAAAAGTGGAGGTGGTAGCAAGACGGAAGTTCTGGAAAGCTTTGAAGCCCCTTCAATCCCCTCTTTCGAGTACAAGTAGGGTGTACTCGAGTATCGCTTATGTTGTGGGACGGACGAGGTATTTTAAAAATTCCGCTCTTTGGTTAGTTTTTGCCGATTTCCACTCAGAGGTGATGTGTATAGTGATCTATTTCTGTCATGCATTGCGGTTTGCGGCCTTTGAAGTTTCTCTTTGCATTTCCTAGCTTGTTTAGTTTCGTTTTCTTTCGTTTTCAGCCTATTAATTTGTGCCAATAAAGCTACTAAGGGCTTGTTTGTGTATCCAAAAAAAATTTTGCTGGAAAATTGGCAAATCTAGAAAACAATTTCTAAAGAAAATTCCAAAAATCACTTCCTGGAATTCATTTTTCAAACATTTTCCGTGAAGTACACAAATGTGCTGCCTGACCATATTCATTGATCATGAAAAAATTGCTGCTAACATATATGATTACTTGGAGAAAGGTTGTGGACGAGGGCAAGTGTGGGTTGTAGACTATGCGAGGGAGGGTGGATTGTGTGAGGGAGGGCAGATGACAAGCTATGAATGAACACTGTGGATGTGTGGGGAGGTTGATAGTGATCGACACTAGAGGTTGTCGGACCGCTTGAGCAAGAGGGGACGACATGCTATGCTGCAGACTACACAAGGGAGGGCGAGTGCGGGCTGCGTAAGTGAGATGGAAAAACTTTTTGGAGGGTTGGGATGTGAAAAAACTTTCAAGGGTGATATTTATACATGCTGCAAATGGGGAAAATAGTTTTCCATTTTCCTGATGCACAAATGCTAGGAAAATTGAGAAAAGGTTTTCCCATTTTTTAGGAAATTTTTTTCCTAGTGCACAAAGGTCCCCTAAATTTTTTCTTGCAACTTGCAGCTATCATATCATTATTTTTATGATAATCTCCTTGTTATGATTCTTATTTTGATATCCCTTCCACATGTGATATGCTTCTGTCAAATGAACATCTTTTTTATTCAATGTAGTTAAGAGTTGCTTGCTACTGAGGAAATTGAATTGACAGTTTGATTGATTTATTTTTTTTAAAATTGAAAGTTTGATATGCAAATATGTGCAAGGTGTCAAGGACATGTATTGATGTATTCAATGACTTAACCCGTATAGATTCTTGCATTGATTGTAGTTGTGAAAGGGGGATTATTTTTCATTAACCATATTGCGTAGGAATACAATAAAATGCGTAGGGATTCTCAAGTGTGGTCATACAATGATGAAAATGAATCTTTGATATTCTGCCCTTTTTGGTGGAAGTCAACCACGCTTTTGATTGGAATCCATCTATTGAGGTTTCTTTAAGAGGGTGTTTTTTATTGTTTCCCATCCTAGTATTGCATTGAGATGGATTGCTACATAATCTCAGCCCTTAAATTCATAAATGCCCTTTGGTGTAATTTGTTTTATTTCCATGCCCTTTGGTGTAATTTGTTCTTTTTCCCAGAGAATGCTGAAATTCTCAAGTGTGGTCATAAAATGATCGGAGTGGATCTGTTTAAGAGGTTCTTTTTTCATTTCCAGATAAAAGTTGTCTTTGGTTTTTGATGCACGACACGGTCATTTGGTGTGGAACAAAACATGTTGTGATCGTGAACAAAAGGGAAGCTTGACGAAGGTCTCGTCCGAAACTAGAAATTACTAGATAATTTGGTTTTTAAAATACAAGATACCTTGGTAGGACATAACTCCCACATCCTTATAGACTTGAACTAACGCAAATAAAAAGACAAATTGAAGACGAAATTATGTTAGACTTTAAAGACAACGACGGCAGCAGACGATGGACCGTCAGAATTGATTGCTAGACACTAATTCTCCTCGGTTTGCGCCAACGACTATGGATCACCGCATTCTCCTGCATCAGGTGCCCCCTTCTCCAGAGAGCTTGTCCACGAGCTTGTAGATTGGTCGAGTGAATAGTAGGTGTAAATGTTAGATACGTTGAAAGTATGTGAAATTTTGAAGTCTACGGGGACATCCACTTGGTAGGCATTGTCATTAATGTGGCGGAGAATTTTGTACAACCCATATTTATGGTCTTTAAGCTTCCCGTAAGTCCCTACTGGAAAGCGCCCCTTCTGTAAGTAAACCATGACAAGCTCCCCCGATTGGAATGTCTTGGATCAACGGTGTTGGTCGGCGTGGGCCTTGTAGTTGGCATTGGAATCTTTTTTGGTGCGGTGCACCATTTGTTGTAGATCACATAAATCTTAGAGAAAGTCTTCAATATTTGCAGGGGCGGTGGGAAATGATGTGAGGTCGACCATGTATTTGGGACGACAACTGTAGATGATCATGAATGGGGCCTTGCCAGTGGAGCGATTGGGGCTGCAATTGTTGGCAAATTCGGCTTGGGCAAGGACCAAATCCCACTTCTTGGAATGGTCACTAGCAAGAGCGCGTAGTAGGTTGCCAAGGGAACAGTTGATTACTGCTGTTTGCCCATCCGTATGGGGATGGCAAGTGGTGCTATAGTGGAGGGAGGTCTAAAGTCACTTCCATAGGGAATGCCAAAAGTGCGATAGAAATTTCATATCACGATTTGATGTTATCAATTGGGGCAAGCCATGCAGGCACACAATTTCTCTAAAGAACAAATTTGCAATGCGGCTAGCTTCGATTGTTCGTTTGTAAGGAACAAAGTGCGTCATCTTTGAGAAGCGGTCAACGATGACAAAAATGGAGTCTCAACCATGTGTGCATGGAAGTCCTAGGAGAAAGTCCATGGAGATGTCGATCCAGGGCCCTGCAGGAATGGGTAGTGGTGAATACATGCTCGTATTTTGTGAGCACCCTTTTGCCATTTGGCACTTTATGCAATGTTGCATGACACAGGTGACATCGTGACACAACTTGGGCCAATAATATCTTTCTTCAACCAAGGCGATGGTCTTATCCCTTCCAAAGTGACCTCCCATTCCTCCCCCTTGTAACTCCCGAACAAGATGTTGAGGGCTTGGTGGGGAACACAAAGGCAATCCTCATAAAAAAGGAAGCCATCATAAAGCATCATATGGTTGACGAGCTGATGGTGAACATAGCGTTGCTAGCTGTCGGTGAAGTTTGGATCATCCTTGTAGGTGCTTGATGTTGTCAAGTTCAATGATCTCGTGACACACTGTCACTAAGAGGGAGGAGCGATGACTAAATGCATCAACTACTCGATTTTGGAAGTCTGATTTATGTTTAATGACGAACACAAAACATTGGAGGAAGGCTATCCAACGAGCGTGCATCCGATTCTCGGCTGTAGTTTGATGAACTTACTTGAGGGCTTGGTGGTTCGTATGGACAATGAACTCTTTATGCAGCAAGTATGCCTCCCACGTCTTCAAGGCTCGGACCAAGGCGTATAATTTGAGTTCATACGTTGTCCACTTGTGCCATGACTCCCCCAACTTCTCACTGAAGAATGTGACCGGATGAGATTCCTAGAATAAGACAGCACTAATGTCGATGTAAGATGCATCACAATCAACTTCAAAAACTTTGGAGAAGTTTGTAACGCTAAGACAGGGTCTTTGCATAGGTGAGTCTTTAAATCGACGTCATTCCCCCACTTTAACAAGGTATTCTTCAAGCAGTTTGTTAGTGGTGTTGCAATAGTACTGAAGTGACAGATGAAACAATGGTAGAACAACGCCAATCCAAGGAAGCTGCGTAGTTCACCAATGGAGGTCTGTGTCGACCAATCTTTAATCGCTTGGATTTTGCGGTCATCAGTCTTGAGTTCGTCGGTGCTCACCACAAAGTCAAGGAAGACGACGTTAGTTGCCATGAATAGGCATTTGCTGAAATTGATGAACAATTGATTGTCATAGAGAACTGACAATACCTCACGTAGATGCTAAAGATGTTCGTTTCTACTACGGCTGAAAATGAGTATGTCATTGAAGTATATAACAACAGTCTTGCCAAGGAAAGGTTTTAAATTGTGAGACATAAAGCACATAAAGGTACTAGGTGCATTGGAGAGGTTGAATGACATGACGAGCCACTCGTAGAGCCCCTCCCGCATTTTAAACATGGTCTTCCACTCATTGCCTTCCCACAACCGAATCTGATGATAGCCGCTTTGGAGATCTAACTTTGAGAAGAGTTGCGATCCTTCCAATGCGTCAAGCAAGTTTTCTAATCGGGGAATAGGAAAACGGTACTTTACCGTAATTTTGTTGATTGCCTGACTATCAACACACATGCACCATTGTCCATTTTTCTTAGGTACCAGCAATGCTAGAATGGCACACGTGCTGAGGTTGTGGCGGATCAATCCTCGACGCAGGAGGTCTTTAACTTGTTCCTAGAGTATGGTGGCTTCCTTTGGAGACATTCTGTAATGAGGCCAATTTGGAAGTTGAGCCCTTGGAACCAAATCAATGTGATGCTGAATCGAGCACATTGGTGGCAAGTCTAGTGACCCTTCTGGGGAGAGCAATCATGAAAAGGAGCAATCATGAAAAGTGCTATAGGAGCCTTCGAATGTCAGGGTCGATGTCATCAAGAGTGTCTCCAGTCAGGTTGGTGTTGTCGAGAGTGTCTCCAGTCGAGTCGGTGACAACTAGAGCATAGGCTCTCGAGGCATGTGTAAGATCCTCCAAAAATGCAGTTTGTTGCACCATTGCAATATTGTAACTAAGATTGGAAGTTTCCCTTTTTGCTGGTAGGAGGGGTAGGAGTCATACCCGTTGATCATTAACTGAGATGAGATAGTGATTGGTACGCCCTTCATGGGTGGCATTGACGTTGTATTGCCATGGTCGCCCCAAGATTATGTGGCAAGCATCACATTGAACCTTCATTAACGTAGGAATCCCCAATGGAGAGAGGGACCTTGCACACCTTTGTAACAGTAAGGACATCATTCTTTCGAATCCATCCAATGTTGTGTGGTCAGTGGTGCATGGTGGTTGGGAGATTGAGCTTTTAGACCACCTTCTTGGAGATGAGGTTATCCGAGCTCCCTCCATCTATAATGACTTCACACACTTTTCCTCAAACTTAGCATCAAGTGTGGAAAATGTTGTGGCGTTGGATAGGGTCGGTCTCTTTGCTGAGGAGGAGGTGGTGGAAAACACAAGAGAGACAGTCACCGTCATCAGGATATCCACGCTCTTTGTCATTGCCCTCTTGTTGGTCTTCATTGATCATGTCGTCATTGCCTTCTACCACTTGGGTCGCTACCTGTGCGGCTCCATGAGCCGAACATTGGTTGGAGCGATGGTTGGGTTGGTGACATCTATAGCATCGTATCAGAGGGGGCCTTGCTTAAGGATTGGTCGCTGGTGTTGTCGACAAAATGGGGCCTAGCTCCTGTTGGTCTAACTTTGATCCTACTACTATATGGGCCTGAGGCTTGTTGGCAACATTGTGGTGTGTTGTTGTGGAGGGTCAGGAGGCTCGGGTCAGTTGGTGTTCGGCCCGCTCAACCAAGTTAATAGCGTCCGCCAACAAGGGGGCTTGGTGGAGGGATACAAGATCTTGGATGAGGAAGTGAAGACCCCCGATAAATCACGCCACCATTTGGGGTTTCGTCTCATGCAAGTTGTTATGGGACGATAATCGGTAGAATTCATGAGCATATTCACAAACTGATTGAGATCCTTGCTTGCATTGCTACAGTTGAGTGAAGAGCATTTGCTCATAGTCGATTGGCAAGAAACGTCGACAAAGTAACTTCTTCATTTTCTACCACGAACAGATTGTTGGTTTGAGTTGGCGCGCCTGCAGAACAAGGGTTTGATCCCACCATGTTGAGGCACCTCCTTTAAGTTTACACGCCACCAGTTTAACCTTGCGATTGTCTTTGATTTCTATGTAGTTGAAGAACCTTTCAACCTCCGCAACCCAGTCAAGGAAATCCTCAATATTGAGCTGGCCATTAAAGGTGGGTAATTCCATGCGTAGCTTATAGCCACTGTTGTGGGTACCATGGCGTTGGTGTCATCGTCGTTCCTGAGAGGAAGCGGGACTATCGTCGTTGAAATCGTCTCTTGATTCTGGTGGGGGGTGGCATAGGTTTTCACCACGGGCCCCTTAGAGTTGTTGATCCATCATGGTGGTGAGCCGTTCCATGGATTGACGCATAGCCTCAAACTCTTCGCGAGTTACAGGATCCGTCATTGCCTCTGATACCAAATGATGTATAACACGATTAGATGATGCACCACATGGTTGTGGATCGACGTGGAACAAAACATGTTGTGATCGTGAACAGAAGGGAAGCTTGATGAAGGACGAAGGTCTCGTCTGAAACTAGAAATTACTGGATAATTTGGTTTTCAAAATACAAGATGCCTTGGTAGGACATAACTCCCACATCCTTATAGACTTGAACTGACGCAAATAAAAAGACACATTGAAGACGAAATTATGTTAGACTTTAAAGACGACAGCAATAGCAGAAGATGGATCGTCGGAATTGATTAGTAGACACTAATTCTCCTCGGTTTGCGCCAACGACGGTGGATCGCTGGATTCTCCTGCCTCAATTTTCTATGATTAATCAATGCATCTTCCTTGGTACTTCATGCACTATTTTTGTATCACAATTTTCATATTCATTGTTAATCTGGAGTTTTTATGAGAGAGAGAGAGTGTCTACCTAGAGTTGTTTGCAATATTTCTCATTATTTATTAAGTGGGTGTTTGTTTGAACCCAACTCTAGCTTTTTTTTCTTGAGGAACCCAATTCCAGCTATTGGGCATTTGAAACACGCCCAACTCTAACTCTTGTGAGTTTTCTTGTGTGCCCAAGATTGTATATGGAGGCCTTTTCTGGAGATCTGTCTGGTGGTGGCTTTGGCCCGTAGTTATAAAAGTGAGTTGCCTTGTTGCTTTGGGCTGTTCAGCCAGGCTAGGTGAGCTTGAGCTGCCCTTTTTTTCTTTATAGGTTGAGCTGCCTTTTTCTTTTTTAGAGGTTGAGCTGCCTTGACAACTCAATAGCTTGTTGGATCTAATGAAGTGATTGTCTTGGGTGGTTTTGATGTACTTTGATCACCTCATTACTTGAGTGTTCTTGGTTGTATTCTTAAAATTTCCTAATTTTAATGATATTTCTTTTTATCTTTTGATATTTTATTTTCCTATTATGCCTGGTTCCTTGATAGTACTTCCTTTCTCATTTTCTTCCTTTACTTTTATTTCTGTGCTCTCTTCATCTCTTATTACTGCTTATGTTTTGACTCTTGTTATTCATTTTGTCTTCATCTTCTTATTTGTATCACTTTCTTCGTGGAATTTATGTTTGACTCTCTTGTTGCTCAGGTTTTGTCTTGGAATGCATGAGTACATGTTTTCTTATTTCTAAATTCGTACAAATTTATCCTATTTTAAAGTCTATTTTCTCATTTTCTATCCACTCATGCAAAAGAAACTATATATTTTTAAATACAATAACAATAATCAAAGCTATAATCTCACTATGTAGGTTGGTTACATGAATCTTTTTTAAATATTCAAGATTTTTGATAATATTGTTTGAAGACAATGTATGTTGACATCTAATAATCTTTCACCTTCATTTAGACTGTTACCTTGCCTTGTACTTGTCCATTAAGGTATTTTCAAGGGGTGTCACTTATAAATGTCAACAGTTCATGTTGGACGAAGGGTTGAAGGAGGTAGCTTAGGCATGGTTGATGGCCAGGGTTCATTCATGTTGGGCTAGTTAACAACATGGTTTAACATGTTGGGTCTTGCCGTGCCCTGTTCTTTGACTATGCCAGGTTGTGTTGGTATGGCTTGATTTCACAATGTGGTGGCCAGCATAGTTTAAGGTGTGTTTGATAATGAAGTGTTCTAATTTTAAATACCGTAAAGGGTTGGAAGTTAAATGAAATTGAGTTTTATAATGAATTATAAGATAAAAACTTGCATATAAGGATTTGTATGATAATGGTGATATATGAGAGTTTGTATGGAGTTAGAGTTGAAATTGAAAGAACGTTACTAAACGAAACCCTAGAAAATTGTGTTAGTGATGTTGGGTTGGGTTGGTATGGTTTGAATTGGCTCATTTGACATCTCTATTTGAGATGAAGTTTTATCTTGATTACCAATGACTTCATAGCTTTCTTTCTCAACCGTCACCTGTTAAGAGGCCTATCGTTTGAATGGATAAGCTGGTGGAAAATAGGTACTTCATAGAAAGGTTGTCTGTACCGTACTCAACTATTGCTTGGTTGTTTACTTGTTTCTTTTTCTGAATTGGTTCTTCTGCGTACCAGCCTTCGAAAGTTCCCGTCATGGCCACCTAATTTTGGTTGCCTATTTAAAGTTGCATGTGTATTTGGGCTTGTAGCTGTGCCCTTTGTTACAAAAGAAAAACGAGTTTTTGCAAATGATGGCAATCTGATGATCTCTTTCTTGACCTGATGCATTGTGTTCTGTGTGTTTTTGTAGTGACCCCAGATAAGAATCAAAAGCTTGCTGGCCGGAGAGCTTCGGTGGTCATCCCTAGTCAGGCCTTTTTATTTGTCATGTAAAATGAATGGTAGGGTGGTTGATGGATTTTTTCGTTTAAATCGATCCATTTTTCGTGAAAATTTATTTTTCTCCTTTGAAGTTAATACTCTCGTTTGTCATTGTGAGAGATATAATCGTGCCCTACCCGGAAGGAAATCTTCCCTTGTATTTGAGTTTTTCTTCTGGCCGTTCCAGTGCGGTCGGTATCTTCTGCACGTACAGCTCACTTTTTGTCACCGATTGGATTGGTGTTGTGCACCTTAGTTTTCATTTATTTTAACTTTAGTTTTGTACAAGTCTTTATATGTTATCATTATTATATAAATTTTTATACATAAATTTTTATTACATAATTTATTATGCATTTTTAATATCTTTTGTTTTATTACTCTTCATTTTAATTTTATATCGTTGTTGAAGTTAGCTCTATGGCATATTCTGAATGTTTTCTCGCCCATGAATGCCACGTGTGGTTTATACCTTGGGTTGAATTAATTTTTACCGAATCAAAGATGTGTGGAATTATGGAGCTTGTCTACCTTGTGATTTCCAAGCACTTAAAATGTTGTGGCTTTAGGTGTTGAAGCAAACAACTGCTTGACCTGTTTGTCTCAATTCTTCCCCAGAGAAAAGCTGGTTTTCTGATCGTTCATGGGATTTTACTGGTGAAAAACAACTCAAATCCCGTGAGCTTTGGGCGTACGTTTGGTTCACGTTTTGAAACTCCTTATGGTTTGTTAAATAATATTTTACTCCCCTTTTTCAATTGTTGAAACGCCTTTGACTATTGTTTTAGGATCGTTCCATGATGGGTTTTTCTTGGGTGAAGATCTGAATTTGAGATTTTAAGATGCGTTTAGGAACGAAGAGTTTTAATTTTTTATAAATTTTTATATATTATTATTATTATATAAATTTGTATTTTATAATTTACTACGTACTTTCAACATTTTTGCAAAATTACTATCAATTTTAGAATTCTTGTAGTTGTTGGAATTGGAGTAAACGTAAGTTTTAAGAAAGATTTTATAATCGCTATACTACCATGTTGATGAAATGTTGATGGTTGTTACAAGGCTTTTAAAAAATATTTTGTCAAATGGACAAATTAAGTTTAGGTTGTGTTTGTTTGAGAGATAGAATTAAGTGAGATGAGGTTTATGTTTTTTGAGAAATTATATAATTTATAATGTAAATTTTTGATATTGTGTTTTTAGTGTAAAATGTTAAAGGTGTTTAGTAAATGTTACCGTATACAGTTGAAATGTAAAAAAAAATTATTTTCTTTTTTGATAGTTATAGTGAAAATTTTTAATTTCAATATATCGTTTGTTAAAATAATATATACTTTGTATAATAAATTTTTTTATAAATTTTATTTTCGAATGAAGTTAAAAATATTAAATTTTTTTTAAAACATTTTCATAAATACTAGATAAGAACCCAATAGTTAAAACCAGGAATTTGTTTATTTGTACAACTCTTAGATTTCGTTTATTTATCTAATTTTAATTTTAACTTCAGTTTTAATAATTTTGGAAAGTAGTTGAAGATAATTTTACAAATGATGATAGAGTTGTATAGTAAATTATGAGATAAAAATTTATGTATATAAGTTTGTATGATGATGATAATAGATAAAAATTTATGTAAAAAAAAAATTAAGGCCTTAAATTTCAAATACTGTGACGTACTCAATCTAATAAATTCGAGTTGTATGGTAAGAGAGGTTTCAAACCTCTCTAACTAACATACATCCTGTTCGAATTGTCTACTTCACCTCAAATTTTCTACATGTCTCGATATACTCACTCCTTGTAGGATCCTGCCTATCCACACGCGTTGGACATACAATAGCATAATGCAAAAAACACATCACATTTGCAAATGCAAATTTAGAATTCAATTGATAACGATCTTTTAATCTTAATTTCATATAAATTTTTATATATTTTAGTTATTACGTAAATCTTATATATATATATATAAATTTTTATTTCACAATTTACTATAAATTTTAACTCCATTTAGTTACAAAATTTAACTTCTAATTTTTCATAATATTCAAAATTAAAATACTTTGTTATCAAAAGTCTATTTGTATATGTTAAATTAGGAAATTTAAAAAAATTTAAAACTGTTTGTGTACATTATGTAAATTTTAAAAAATTGATAATCTTTTTATTTTTTAACATTTCAAATATAATATCATATTTTTCTTATAATTACGAGTTAAGTAATGCTCATGAGAGGATGGGTAAAACGTACAATATTAAGAAAATACATTGTAATGAAATTTTCGTTAATTGTAAGAATTTTTTTAATTCAACGAGTAAAAAATGATAAAAAAAAATTATATTTATAACGAAAGAAAAATTTAAATTTTTTTAAAATTTTTTAAAATACATAAATACCTGAAAATCTAAATTTCTTTTCAAAATTTTTCTTTTTAAAATTTTTTAAAATACACAAACCTGTAAATCACTCCTCAAAGGAGACGAAACAGATTAGATGGAAGGGGGTGGACAGAACAAATCGGCACACGCATAAACGCATCCGAGCTTTCTACTTCCCCCTCCATGATCCACCGCGGAAATGCACAGATGCACATCACGACGACGATGGGAACCATCCTTGACCACCAACGAATCGGTCGGATCGAGAGTTCCACGGCCGTCCTTGTCTGCCGTGGAACCATCCTTGACCACCGACGAATCAACAGCTGGCACGGTCGGATCGAGAGTTCCACGGCCGTCCCTGTTTGTTTATCTGATTTCAGTTTCAATAAATAATCGTAAAGAATTAAAATTAAAGATAATTTTATAAATGATAATAGAGTTATACAGTAAAGTGTGATGTTAAAATTTATATATAAAATTTTATATAATAATAATAATAATAAAAAATAAAAATTTATGTAAAATTAAAGTTAAAGTTAGAGTTAAGATAACTAACGAGGTTGACATCTTCAATATTTATTTGTTGATTAGATAATTACTATACATTTTTATTTTTCATTATATATCATAATATTTTACAACAATATTTATCAAATAATTTTAAAATTTTATATTAAAAAATTATATTAAAATACTTATATTATAAATTATGTAATTAAAAATAATATAAATTTCACGCTACTTAATTCTACCTCGTAAATAAACATACACTACATCATATTATATTAGCGTGATAATAATATTTTATTAGAATTATGATGATAATATTTTTTTTAAAGTTATCACATCTAATGAATAATATATATCATAAAAGTTTTATGGTAAATTATACTATAAAATATTATAATGTACAATGAAAAATAAAGTTACATAGAATAAAATGTCTAGTCAAACAAAAACTTCAATTCATTTTTATCTTATGTAACTTCATTTTTCACTATACATTACAGTATTTTACAATATCATTTATCAAAAATCTTTTATGATATGTACTATTCATTGATGTTATAATTCTTAAAAAAATATTATCACAACTCTCTGAAAAATAATATCTATCACAACTCTAAAAAAAATACTATCACATTAATATAATAAATATTATTTTGTATATATTACGTATTTTATTTATTATTTAGTTAACTCTCAGATAAATACTATCATCGTATTATTATAATAAATATTATTTATTATTTTTTACATATTTTATTTATTATTTATCGCAACTTCAAAAAAAAAAAGAAGCTTTCGTTACTTTTTCATCATAAATTATATAATTTTTAAAAAATTTAAAACTCACCTTACCTTATTATACCACCCAGCCAAACAGCCCGAAAGCAATAAATAAAGAATAATGTTAAAATAATCTTACATGATAAGGGCAGGAAATGAACATCCAAAGGTGTGGAAGGAAAGCATGTGGAATCTTCGCAACTGCCGAACGCATGTGCACAGGACGAGTGCGTCCACGGCGCGAACGACCGCAGCGGTGGGTGGACGGCGGGCGGAGGAAGGCGACGAGGCCGATGACGACTAAACCGCCGCTGCGGCGCAGCTAGTGGACACCGGCACAGTAGCTGGCGCCCGAGATATATCGTCCAGACGCAACGCAAGCACACGTAAAAAAGCCCAAGATATTTTCAAATTTCACATATTTTACTTTTATATATACAAGTATCGAAGTTTGTGTATTTTGGGCGGAAAAAAATTTGAAAAAAATTTATTATTAAAATTTTAGAAATAAATTTTTTTATAAGATTATCTGTATACCTTATAAAAATATTAGAAAATTTATATTTAATTTTTTTTTAAAATTTTAATATTTTAATAATAAAAAATTCCTAAATTTTCACAAATCTTCTCATATACACACATGGTTAAAAATTCCATAATCAAGGTTTAAGTATAGTTTATATTTTAATCAATAGAATATATATTTATAAAGTTTACGCGTTAGGTATCGTATCAACATCGCACCGACGAATTTATTTTATCGTTGCTTCATTTCACATATTATAACGATTAATGCAATACACGAAAATATCAATAGAAAAATAGGATTGCAGGGACTCTTAAAAAGTGCTGCTAAAACTTCAATTAATAGTTTAAAATTTCGTTTGGAAATGAAATTTATTAATGTATAAAGTAT